>JAXCHO010000128.1:0-147500 GCA_036630365.1 Acanthiza pusilla
TTGCCTTGCCTTGCATTTTGCTTTTCCTTTTGCCTTACCTTCCTTTTTCTTTTGTCATTTTCCCTTGCCTTACCTTTTGCCTTGCCTTTTGCCTTTTGTTTTGCCTTTCGTTTTGCCTTGCCTTTTCCCTTTATCCTTGGCTTACCTGTAGTTTTTCCTTTTGTCTTGCCTTGCCTTTGTTTTTCCTTTTGCCGTGTGTTCCCTTTTGCTTTGCCTTGCCTTTTGCTTTTACATTTGCTTTGCCTTTTGCTTTGTCTTTTGCTTTGCCTTTTGATTTGCCTTTTGCTTTGCCTTTTGCTTTGCCTTTTGCTTTGCTTTTTGCTTTGTTTTTTGCTTTGCTTTTTTACTTTGTGTTTTGCTTTGCTTTTTGCTTTGCGTTTTTCTTTGCTTTTTTGCTTTGCTTTGCCTTTTGCTTTGCCTTTTGCTTTGCTTTTGCTTTGCTTTTTTGCTTTTTGCTTTGCTTTGCTTTTTTGCTTTGCTTTGCTTTTTGCTTTGCTTTTTGCTTTGCGTTTTGCTTTGCTTTTTTGCTTTGCGTTTTGCTTTGCTTTTTGCTTTGCATTTTGCTTTGCGTTTTGCTTTGCTTTTTTGCTTTGCGTTTTGATTTGCTTTTTTGCTTTGCGTTTTGATTTGCTTTTTGCTTTGCTGCGCCCTGCTATGCCACCTCTCCCTCCCCTCCCTTCCCCTTCCCTCCCCTCCCCCCCCCTCCCATCCCCACTTTTTCCCCTCCCTCTCTCCCGTCCCCTCCCTCCCCTTCCCCACTTTTCCCCTCCCCTCACTCCCCTCCCTCCCACCCTTCCCCTATCTTCCCCTCCCCCTCTTCCCTCCCCCCTCCCCTTCCCCTCTCCCCTCCCTCCCTCCCCTTCCCCACTCTTCCCTTCCCCCTCTCTCTCCCTCCCCTCCCTCCCCTTCCCCACTCTTCCCATCCCTTCTCTCCCCTCCCTTCCATCCCCTCCCTGCCTCTCATCTCCCCTCCCCTCCTGTCCCTTTTTCCTTTCTCTTCTCTTCTCTTCTCTTCTCTTCTCTCTTTCTCTTCTCTTCTCTTCTCTTCTCTTCTCTTCTCTTCTCTTCTCTTTCTCTTTTTTCTTCCTCTTTCTCTCTTTCTCTTTCTTTCTCTCTTTCTTTCTTGCTCTTTATCTCTCTCAGTCTTTTACTCTTCTGCTCGCTCTTTCTTTCTTTTTTTGTTTCTCTTTCCTTCTCTTTCACTCTTTCTTTCATTTTTCCCTTTCTTTATTTCTTTATTCTTACTGCCTGTCTTTGTTTCTTTTTCCTCTTTCTTTCTTATTCTCTCTCAATTTTATTCTTTTTTTAGTCTTTTTAAATTATTCTTTTTTTTAATTTTCTTCTCTCTTTTTCCTTGCCTTGCCTGGCCTTGCCTTCCCTGGTCTTGCCTTGAGTGGCCAGGCTTTGCCTTGGCTTGCCTTGCCTTGAGTGGCCAGGCCTTTCCTTGCCAGGCCTTGCTTTGCCAGGCCTTGCTTTGCCAGGCCTTGCCTTGCCTGGCCTTGCCTTCCCTTCCCTTCCACTTCCCTTCCCCTTCCCTCACCCTTTCCTATTCCGCTTCCCCTTCCCCTTCCCTTTCCCTGTTTCCCTTTTCCCCTTCCCCTTTTTCCCTGTGCCCCTTTTCCCCTTCCCCTTTTCCCTGTTCCCCTTTTTCCCTTTCTCCTTTTCCCTGTCCCTTTTCCCCCTCCCCTTTTCCCCCTCCCCTTTTCCCCTCCCCGTTCCCCTCCCCTTTTCCCCTTCCCCTTTTCCCCTTCCCCATTTTCCCCTCCTTTTTTCCCCCTCCCCTTTTCCCCTTCCTTTTCTCCCCTTCCCCTCCTTCCCCCTTCCCCCTTCCCCATTTTCTTTCTTTCTCTCTTTCTTTCTTTCCCATTTTCTTTCTTTCTTTCTTTCTTTCTTTCTTTCTTTCTTTCTTTCTTTCTTTCTTTCTTTCTTTCTTCTTTCTTTCTTTCTTTCTTTCTTTCTTTCTTTCTTTCTTTCTTTCTTTCTTTCTTTCTTTCTTTCTTTCTTTCTTTCTTTCTTTTTTCTTTCTTTCTTTCTTTCCTTCCTTTCTTTCTTTCTTTCTCTCTCTCTCTCTCTTTCTTTCTTTCTTTCTTTCTTTCTTTCTTTCTCTGTCTGTCCATCTGTCATTCTGTCTCTTATTCTCTCCCTTTCTCTTTTTCTTTCTTTCATTTTCTTTCTTTCTTTCTTTCCTTTCTTTTCTTTCTTTCTTTCTTTCTTTCTTTCTTTCTTTCTTTCTTTCTTTCTTTCTTTTTCTTTCTTTCTTTCTTCTGTCTCTCTCTCTCTCTTTCTCTCTCTCTTTCTTTCTTTCTTTCTGTCTCTCTCTCTGTCTGTCTGTCTCTGGTCTCTTGCTTCCTTTTATTCTCTGTCTCTCTTTCTCCCCATCTCTCCCTCACTCTCTTTCTCTCTGCCTCTCTTTCTCTCTCTCTCTTTTTTCTTTCTCTCTTGCCTTACCTTTACCCTTGCCTTGCCTTTTGCCTTTCCTTTTGCTTTGCATTTTTCCTTCTGTTTCCTTTTGCTTTGCCACACCTTCTTTTCCATTCCCTTGCCTTGCCTTCTCTTTTTCCTTTTCTGTTGCCTTGGCTTTTGTTTTTCCTTCTGCCTTGCCTTTCCTTTTGCCTTTTCTTTTGCCTTGCCTTGCATTTTGCTTTTCCTTTTGCCTTACCTTCCTTTTCTTTTGTCATTTTCCCCTTGCCTTACCTTTTGCCTTGCCTTTTGCCTTTTGTTTTGCCTTTCGTTTTGCCTTGCCTTTTTCCTTTATCCTTGGCTTACCTGTAGTTTTTCCTTTTGTCTTGCCTTGCCTTTTGTTTTTCCTTTTGCCGTGTGTTCCCTTTTGCTTTGCCTTGCCTTTTGCTTTTACATTTGCTTTGCCTTTTGCTTTGCCTTTTGCTTTGCCTTTTGCTTTGCCTTTTGCTTTGCTTTTTGCTTTGCTTTTTTGCTTTGCCTTTTGATTTGCCTTTTGCTTGCCTTTTGCTTTGCTTTTTGCTTTGCTTTTTGCTTTGCCTTTTGCTTTGCTTTTTGCTTTGCATTTTTCTTTGCTTTTTTTGCTTTGCTTTGCCTTTTGCTTTTACATTTGCTTTGTGTTTTGCTTTGCTTTTTTGCTTTGCCTTTTGCTTTGCTTTTTGCTTTGCTTTTTGATTTGCTTTTTGCTTTGCTTTTTTGCTTTGCCTTTTGATTTGCCTTTTGCTTTGCCTTTTGCTTTGCTTTTTGATTTGTTTTTTGCTTTGCTTTTTTGCTTTGTGTTTTGCTTTGCTTTTTGCTTTGCGTTTTGCTTTGCTTTTTTGCTTTGCGTTTTTGCTTTGCTTTTTGCTTTGCATTTTGCTTTGCGTTTTGCTTTGCTTTTTTGCTTTGCGTTTTGATTTGCTTTTTGCTTTGCGTTTTGATTTGCTTTTTGCTTTGCTGCGCCCTGCTATGCCACCTCTCCCCTCCCCTCCCCTTCCCTCCCAGCCCCTCCCCTTCCCTCCCCTCCCATCCCCACTTTTCCCCTCCCCTCTCTCCCGTCCCCTCCCTCCCTTCCCCACTTTTCCCCCCCTCACTCCCCTCCCTCCCACCCTTCCCCTATCTTCCCCTCCCCTCTTCCCTCCCCTCCCTCCCTTCCCCTCTCCCCTCCCCTCCCTCCCCTTCCCCACTCTTCCCTTCCCCTCTCTCCCCTCCCCTCCCTCCCCTTCCCCACTCTTCCCATCCCTTCTCTCCCCTCCCTTCCATTCCCTCCCTGCCTCTCATCTCCCCTCCCCTCCTGTCCCTTTTTCTCCTTTTTCTTCCTTCTCTTCTCTTCTCTTCTCTTCTCTTCCTCTTCTCTTCTCTTCTCTTCTCTCTCTTCTCTTCTCTTCTCTTCTCTTCTCTTCTCTTCTCTTCTCTTCTCTTCTCTTCTCTTCTCTTTTCTCTTTTTTCTTCCTCTTTCTCTCTCTCTCTTTCTTTCTCTCTTTCTCTTTTTCTCTCTCCCTCTCTCTCCTGCCCTCTTCCCCTCCTTTCCTCTCTGCATCCCCTCAATAAACACATGCTCTTCACTTTGCCACATGCTCTCCTCTGCACCTTACTTCACACACACCCATTGCAGCTAGCAAACAACATTTGCCTTCAGCACCAAAGGATGACACAGTCCAACAAGGCAAATGGCTACTTTGGCTTCTCAGTTGTTTTCAGCCTCTGCCTTAGATGGCCTTGCTTGCTTCTCTTCCTTGCTCCTCTTGTTAGAAGTTAAATGTGAAAATAGATTGACAATAGTCAGGCCAATTAAAATAATTTGGTTTCTCGAGCAAGCAGCAGCAATCAAAACAGTGCTGGGCTGCCGGGGAGTCTCCGCTCCACCACGGCAAGTGATTTCCCCTCCCGTGGTCTCTGGTTTGATCCCCTTCTTCTTCCTGGTGTACATAGATCTTCCTGTAGTACCCTGCGTCTGCACGGCCTCTTGCTAGGGGGTCTTTTGCTGCCTTTTGGTGGTCGTGAGGCTGAAGGCCGAAGTCTTCCTCCGATGTTTTTTTCGTAATCTTACACAATGGGGAGCGGGCTTTACATCACCGGATAGGTGGTCCTGGCATTGCTTAATTATCTGCTCCTTCTGAGGGTCATGTGGTTCTGGCATTTGTTAATCATCTGCTCCTTCTGACTTAGCTTAGGCAATCTCTGTCTCTTTTCTTGGCTTTTATTAGGCAAGGGTAGTTCCTCTTGGCTTTTATTAGGCAAAAATCATAAGCTTTCTTAAGCAAACTTTGATTAACAAACACAAGGCTATTGATTACCATTTTAACAAGATTTGATTAACAAACTCAAAACTGTTTATAACACTCTGAAGTGTTGCTGGCAATGACTGCGGAGAAGCAGGGCTGAAGAAAAGCAGCCCCGAGAAAAGAAGGAGGACGAGAGGGGAGGGCAATGGAAGGAGGCGCTCCGGAGGCCCTGGCAGCTCCTGAGTGGCCGTGCAATGGCAACAGCCACAGGGACCACCCCCAGCTGGGAAAGGGCACAAACTGGGGCCTTTTGGACAAAGGGGAGCGTGCTCACCTCTGGGGGGACAGAAACACACCGTACTCAGCTGACCCCTTGATCCAAATGAACTCCTTTTCCTTCCAAGACTTCCTCACCTCTCCCTTCTGTCTAAAAGTCAGCTGTTTCTCACCATTTGGCCATTTCCCTAGGATCCTTAAGCTCTGGCCCTGCGGGGTGGGACATCAAGAGCGAGGCAAAGCATGCTCTGCTCAAGTTTGGCAGCCCTCGACTTGTTGTCGTGCCCTGTGGGAGCCGCAGCTGAGCCCTGCACGGGGACTCTGCAAGCAAAAAGGGGAAGGAAGGGAGGGAGAGAGCAGAGTTCCCGTGTGCCTTCGGCCGCTGACTCTGACCTGTGCACAGGAGCCAGGTGAGACCGTGACTGTCGAGGAGTACCTGGGCCCTACCTTCCTTCCTTCCTTCCTTCCTACCTTCCTTCCTTCCTTCCGCACCCTTCCCCTCTCTTTCTCACTTTCTTGCTTTCTCTCTCTCTCGCCCTTCTCTCTTCTCCTTCTCTCTTTCTTTCTCTCTTTCTTTCTTCCAGCTTTTGCCTCTCTCTCACACATGACCTCTTCAATAAAACCCACACCATGGACTTTGGCATCTGCTCTCCTTTGCACCTTAATTCAGGCACAGGCATTTTGGATCATTTTAATAAGCGGCTCAGAACAAGGTGCTGGGAGCCCACGAGTCCAGGCCCTGCTCCACACCATTTCCAGTGGCTGCGGCTGCTGCGGGGGGGCCGCAGGTGGCCCTTGGTGACACGGGCGCCTTGTGTCAGGGCCCTCCCTCTGTGATGCGGGACATGGCGCAGCCCAAAGGCCCTTGTGACATCAGAGAGACCTGGCCTGGCTGAGGTGATCCAAGGCACACCGCAGTTGCCATGGCCAGTGCCAGGAGAGCCACTGTGGCAGCAGCAGCAGCTCCCGGGAGCCATCTGTGTGGCAGCGTGTCCCACATGGAGCAGGACAAGGCAAAGCCCAAGTGCCAGCCCCGCAGCCCTTGCCCAGCTGGGCAACAGCAGCCCCTCAGTGGGCAGGCGCTGAGGGCAGTGGGCAGCTCAGTCCTGCCCTGCTCCGAGACTGAGCACGAGAAGGGGCCTCGGCTGAGGAGCTGCATCTTCCCCAGTGTGAGCGTGAGGAAGAGCTGTCCCTCAAGAAGCCGGGAGTCAGTCCCTGGGCGCAGTCCAGCAGGGAGGATGCCAGTGAGCAGGAGCTGGCACAGGACAGCTGGGCAGATGCCAGTGTGGAGCCCGAGGCCTTGCCGTGGGCAGATGCTGAGTGGGACGAGGACGTGAGCATCCTGGAGCTGTTAGAAGAAGCAGCAGAAGCCAGGGAGGAAAGGCTGCCACTTTGGCCAGCAGGTGAGCGCCCCGTGGCTTTCCCTCGGGATGCTTGGGTTGAGCGCCTGTCCCTGGGGCTGCGCCCCCAAGTGCCGTTCCGGGCCACACTGTCCCTTCTGGAAAGCCGAGCCCCCGTGGCACAGGCGGCTTCTCCCGGCCTGGCCCAGCAGGTGCCCGAGGCAGGGCCCCAGAGCCCGGGGCCTGCCCCGCGGCACAGGGCCCCCAGCCCCGGGGCCGCCCAGCCGGGAGCCCAGGCCCTCAGGCAGCAGCGGCTCCCCGCCAGGCCAGCAGCGTCCCCTCCCCTCCCCTCCCCTCTCCCGAGGCCATTTCCACTTGTCCTCTCTCTTGTTCCCCGGGAGCAGAGCATGACCCCCACGTGGCTGCACCCTCCTGTCAGGGAGTTGTAGAGAGTGAGAACGTTCCCCCTGAGCCTCCTTTTCTTCAGGCTGAGCCCCTCCAGCTGCCTCAGCCACTCCTTGTTCTCCAGACCCTTCCTCATCTCAATCCACTTTTCTGGACATGCTCCAGCACCTCAACATCTTTCCTGAATCAGGGGGCCCAGAACTGGCACAGGTCTCAGGATGGGGCTTTTACCAATGCCCAGTGCAGAGGAACAATGACTGTCCTGGTCCTGCTGGCTGGCCACATTATTCCTGATACAGGCTAGGTGCCCATTGGCCTTCTTGACCACCTAAGCACACTTGGGCTCATGTTCAGCTGCTGTGAACCAGCACCCCCAAGTCCTTTCCCAGCTTCCCAGCCACTCTTCCTGAGCCTGAAGCTGCCTGGGGTTGTTGTGATCCAAGGACAGGGCCCAGCACTTCTTGTGGAACCTCATATTGCTGGCCTGAGCCCGTCAAACCAGCCTGCCCAGATCCCTCTGCAGAGCCTTCCTGTCCTTAAGCTTGCAACAGCCAAAGCTTTCTCTGCAGTAGTTGCCCCATCTGCACCTTCCAGTACTGTCCTGAATTACGAGTCCCATCTGCTTTGCTTCTGCATCTCATGATGCAGAAGGCTGCACTACAGGCGGCGGTGAAACACCATTGGCACAGCTTTGTGAGGTCCAGCAGAAATGCTGGTGTGCCATCCACACAGGAACACAGTCTCTGCCTCACCTCCATGTACGGCAGAAAACATATCCCATGGTGTAATATTATGTAAGTGACAGTGTGAAGCTTTGGCATAGTGTCAGCATTTGCTTCCAGAGCGTTGGACTCTCTGCTGGAGCACAACGGAATCGCTCACTGTAGCACCCAGTGCCTGGAGGATAGCTAAAGGAATAATTAAAAGAGAAGTTCTGTTTGGACTAAAAATGTCAAGTGATTTGCTTCTCTTTTTTCTACAGGGTAAAGATTTTTCTTATCAAAAATCTATTCACTAAAATGCTAATGATAGTCAGTGATTAGAAACTGCTGCTCAAGTTTTGAAAGTTCCCAGTGGGTTTCATAGACACGGCATGTAGCTCGTCAGTTTAGGAAAAGCTTTCAGCAAATCAAACTTCAGGGTATGCCTTTTTAAAAAATATTTCATTTCCTTAATGCTTCACTGTGCTAAAGTCAATAGGGACTTTTGAGTTAAATGACGAAGACCACATTATTAGTTGCAAAGTCAGTTCTGATAGAAGTCTCTCATGGCATGATGTTCTCAGATAGGCATAGAGGAACTGCTAGTAAATGTGTGTGATGCTTATCTTAATTAAAAAGAATAATTGTTTTATTAAAGTGGATTATGAACTTCTTATTTATTAGTGTAGAAGAAGCTGTCTGCCAACAAGTAGTACAGACTTTCAAGAAACAGAGGTCTTGGCTTCCTCCAACTTTAGTAGGAGTCATGAAAACAAATTTGGTTGCAGGCAATACTGTGTTTATGCTAGCACCTGGCGTTCAGAGTAGACACATTCAGGACTGTTTGTAGAGCCTTTGTAGGTTTCCAAAGCATCCTTTCTGCTTCCGCTGCAGGGTTAGAGGAGAATGTATGACATAGCCAGCAAGTCTGTGATTTGGATCCTGAACCCAAGCACACACTCTTGTGGAGTGTCCTGTTACCCCAAGACCAGTGATTTCCTCCAGCCTGACACAGGTGCTAGTTTAGTTTACAGTCCCTCTTCTGCTAAAAACCCTCAGCTTTAACTTCTACCCAAATCTTCATGGAAAAATTGCATTTAGGTGAAATTTTTCCTTGTGTATCTGGGATTTTGGAGCCACAAGTTACTACTTTCCAGTGAAAAACACTGCCAAGGAAGCCACGTGCAAAGTGGATGAACATCTTTGCGTCTTATGTCAGGAGCCTTTGACAACCAATTGAATAAAGTCTGTTGAGCAATGTCAACAGCTGAACTGAAGAAGCTCTGGGTATGCACACTTGCTCTTCACTGTGGCTGTCCCATGGCACAGAATTATGCTAAGGGCTATTCTCCAGGCTAGCCACTCCATCTTTATAAATCTGCCTCATAAGAAAACAAGTATGACTGAGAAGGTCCCCTTCATTTCTTGACAAAAAAGGCAAGAAGCACCATGAATATATTTATATCTGATTAGAGAACAGGAGTGAATAGATGAAGGAACTGCTGTGGGAGGTGAGTGGTGGTCATCAACGAAGAGCAGGAGAAAATCTCCTGGGCAAGCCTTCAGTACTTTTTCTGCACAGGGGTTGCAGATGAGGAGATCTTAACAGAACTCAAAGTATGGAAATTAAATAAATTATACTATTAAATAAAAGAACTATTTTGATGCCTTTTAAGTTTCTCAGGTCTGCTCAAGCTGTTTCACTGCATGAAGCAAGAGGGAGAGTTTAAACTCACAGGGAAAGAAAACCAGCAAGTGGCTACTCTGCTGATTAAGGGGAAGCAAACCCATCATATTTTGTAAGAAATGAGTTATATATATATTGCTTATTAAATGTCCCAGATTCTGTTCAAGTATGGGTTATTGTAGAAAAAAAGACAGGAGGAGGTGTGTTTAACAGGTTTTCTTTGGTGTTGTAAAGCAGCAATGAGGAGCAGCAAAGGAGTTAAGTGATAAGATGGAGTGTCTGGAGATATATGCATACATGGGTAGCACATACACACCTCCACTGGTTCACCACCCCATGGGATGCAGTGGTCCAGTGCTCTCCAGGATTACCCCAGAAGACAGTCCCAGCCTTCACTCTTCTGGTGCCTGTAGGAGGGACAGGTCCTTGTGTGTCCTTGTCCACCCAGCAGGACCCTGCTGTCCCTGGCACTGAACAGCTTGGCTGATGTCCGCGTGGGAGAACAATCCACCATTTTTAGTGTCTTGCCTGACCTTGGGGGCAGGGAAAAAGAGAAGACCCTTCCAATACAGGCACTTCAACTGGATGGTTGATGGCCCTTAAAGAAAAGGAAAATAAATAAAGCAATACATTGAAAAACCTTCCCTGCCGTTCTTAACGTATGACGGACCTCATGAGGTAAGATGCCTTCTGATATTCACAATCCTCATGATCAAGATCAAAGGAAATTTCTGAAATCCCAAGGAAGAACTGGTGTGTGACACCAGACGGAGACGAAGGGGAGCTTTTTCCTCCTCTGCATTCCTGCAGAGCTGGGTCACAGTTTATATCTGCCCTCAGCACCCTGCAATAGTACCATCCTACCTCTGGCACCACCCCTGGAGAAACAGAGGGAAAAAAGTGGGATGGCAATGCCTGAAACAAAACCAAAGGATGAAGAGCAGGACAGATTGGTTACATATGGTGACGGTCAGCAAAGGGATTTTCCAATACTGGAATACATTTTCTGGCTTAGTTGAAAACAATAGCTCTAAAATTGATTAGCTTTAGCCCAAAAAATTAAACTTGTACCATTAAGGATCAAGTCAAAGATAATAAAGATAATGAATAAAAAAAATTGAAATATTAATAAAAAAATTGGCGGTTTTTGCAGAAAGAACTGTATAATCCTTTATCAGTATGGCTTAGATGGATCTATCTGCCACTTTGAAGTAAAACTCTTTTTTATTATTTGATACAAACCCAATAAAATCTCTCAAAAAATGTTAAACCAAAACTAAACCAGAAAGGCTAAAAACAGGCAGAAGTTCTTTCTCCTTGCTTAGGGTTTCATAGATGGAGGAATGCATTCGCAGACTGTTCTTTACCTTCTGGACAATCCACTTTCAAATAAGACTGAAACCTGACATTTCATAAGGATTTGGGAGATTTCCTCCTTTTCTGGGGAAGCCAATACATAAATAGGGTCATGCAATGCTGGAACAGGGAAGGAAACAGCTATGTGTGCATCCAGCTTGGGCTGAATTTGAACATTGCTTACTCCGCTTTCACTTTTCAGCTGAAGGGTAACAGAGGCCACCCAAACCAGCAACAAAGCATTCATGCAGCCAGAAGCATGAGAGAACCCACCCTCACCAGAAGGATGGTGAAAATTTGGGCCAACAGACGGAATGGCATGTTGTGTCAGAGACAGATAGTATGCCTTGGTCCACTGAAGGTTTGATGACAAGGAGGGACTTGGAAGTCCTCAGACATCCCGGGCCCAAAACATCTTGGGAGGTGGCTACTCCCTCCGGTGCACGTGAACTCGAGGATGGACAGAGACTTCACTCCTGGCCAGGAGGCACCCAAGACTAGTTGAGCTCAGCCAAGCCAGTGCAGGGACAGAGGACTGGTCAATGCCTGTCATTTCAGGACTTGCCAGCCTTCTGCTGTGTGCACACCCTGAACTGCATTTCCTCTTGCAAGCTCCTCGGCACAGATCTGTCTCCTGTGCTATTGAAACTGGCAAATTTAAGCAAATGCCAATAATTCCATTTCACCCCTGAATTTCTCTTGTCATCATCATTGAACTTGGCTTACTAATGATTTCTTAGAGTTTCAGGTTGAATGGGCATCCATAGATTTTCCTTCTTTTTGGGTTAAACCTTTAGTTATCATCAGCTGTGTTTCTGTCAGCTCTTAAGTGCTCATTTCACTTGCCCATGGCCAAGAAGCTACATAAATCTGAGTATGAAGAGGGGATTCCATGGTGAAGGAAAGGGACTTTATATCAAGGCCACATTGTTGCATGCATTATGTTGTGACACCACAGCACTTCATTAGGTTCTAATTACACCTGCTTGACAAATACCTAGCCCTTTCAGCTGGAGATAGAGTGTCTTTGACTGAGTCCATTAGGGCTCGTAATTTTTGACAGTTGACTTTGCCACTTGTCTGCTTATACTGATTTTTTTCCCCTGCTAAAACCAACTTTTATATAACAGAAAGTCTAGGTTCATTTTCTTTATGTGCAGGTCCCATAAGAGGCAGGGTAGTGAATTATATTCTCCCTCTTGGTCTTGTGCAGTTACTAAATTACATTTTTAGCGCCTGAAATTAACGGCTAACTGGAGGCAGGCTACAGAGAGAGTAAAGTTAATGAATTGACTGAATATGATGGCAGAGGGAAGCAAAGAGCCATGTTTCTTCTACCTGTTTCTCCAAATTTTACTGAAGCAAGAAACCAGCAATTACTTGTCTGTCCCAGGGTGTCCACAAACTAAATAAGCCAAACTGCCTGCCATGGATGTCACTGCTCCCCTCACCAGGCAGGTGGCATTACTTTGGGAATCAACATCGCTGTCACTGGCCAGCCCTGGTACTAGCTGGGTGAAATGGTTCTCTTCCCGAGGGGCTGGGTCAGCCAGGGAGCAGGTGGACTTCCAGACCAAGAGCAGTTTTGTCATCCCTGTGCCTTCCCCATCATTTCTGGGAGCCAGGACAGCAGGCCTAATCTGGGGAGAAGGAAGGTCACGTAGCATGAACACAAGTCTGCAGGTGGAGCTCAGGCTGATTTTACTTCTTCACTCCCTGTGTTTCCCAGCAGGTTGGAGTTACTAGAGACACTCTCCTGGTCTTCCTAGAGCGATGCACAGCAGTGAGTTCAGCTCATTGAAAGCCACCTGGTTTTAATTGCTCCTCCCTTTCTGTTTTTTTCTCAGTTGTGCACAAGCTTCTGCCCCACTCAGCCCCATGACACTGTCAGCCCCGTGTCCTGCTGAGGCTTGGCTCTCCCATGTCAATGCATCCCTGTCCTCCTCAGGACCATGCATGCGCCAAACCCTGGGACTGGCTGCAGGTGTAAGACACCTCCCAGAGAGGAGGGCTCTCTGCAGGGCCTGCAAGAGTGACAGCCAGCTGCCTTCGGTCTCAGTGAAAGGCATATTTGTAGGTCCCTGCCAGCAGCTCTTATCAGGAACACTCTGTTGAGCTTTGGCTGTGAGCATCACCACTTTGGTGCATCCCACAGCCATAAACTGGCTGGGAGCACAACACTGTAAGATGTCAGACTGTAAGCTACTGGGTTTGTACCTCTGATTTGGT
Organism: Acanthiza pusilla; assembly: GCA_036630365.1. Taxonomy (NCBI): domain Eukaryota; kingdom Metazoa; phylum Chordata; class Aves; order Passeriformes; family Acanthizidae; genus Acanthiza; species Acanthiza pusilla. Next base: position 12,656 of record JAXCHO010000128.1, read on the forward strand.
CAAATTGCTTTTCTTTTGTTCTCACTATTGGTGTTTCAGTGCCACGGCTTCTCTTATTTTGGGGATGGAGTCACAGCAAAGACTGGGAATCAGCTTGGTACCCTGAACTGGGGCTCACAGCAGCAGCAAAAAGCTGCAGGAGATCAGCTCTTTGAAGAGGAAATCTTGAGACAACACAAGAAAACATGGAAACTTAAATGGTAAAGTAACTGTTTTCTTTGAAATGGAAGAAATGTTTACTCAAGCAGACCCTTACCAGGTCCCCTCTGGCCTGATCAGCACTGTTGATATGAACAAGGCCCCCAGCAGGTGGAGTGTGGAAAGCTGCTAGCCAGGCAAAATCTACAGTTTCTGGTTTTAGGGGAAACATCAGGGTTTCAAAACTTTTGTCCTGACTTGGAGAGAAATAAATATTTCTAGAGTTACCATTCAAAGTGATTTGATCCAGAAAGTTGGCATTCCACAGCCCTGGCACTCCATGGGGAAACTGAAGCCTTTTCAAATAGATTTATTTTGCATTTCTTCGTCTATTTCTTCAAAATATGGCAAGCATGAAAATAATGGAACTAAGGGGACCCCTCCTCCCCTGCCAACCCTTTCCCCCCACTTTCCTCCGAAAACCAAACCAAAATGAACCTCAAACTTCTGCTCTGGGTTGTTTTAAAAGGAAGATTCCAAAATTAAAAATATGTTTTGGAAGTTTCTTTATCATAAATTTCTGATTTTCTCAGAATGAGCACACATGCTAAGACCTCCCTCTTTGGGTGAAACTGATGTTTTAAAACAAAATGTGCTGAAAAGTTCATGACCCACTTCAGCTGGCTAGTAGTCAGAGTAAGCAAACAAAACCATGGCACACTGACAGGTTCTCATTAAAGCAAGGAGTTAGTTAATCAATATTCATGCTCCTAGATGAAGAACCATCAGTTGGTAGTACTGAGAAACAGATTCGAGGAATAATAGAATCATTCAGATTGGAAAAGGCTTTTAAGACCACTGAGTCCAACTGTTATCCCAGCGCTGCCAAGGCTTCCTGTAATCCATGTCCTCAAGTGCCACTAGGGATCATGAATAAATAAAGAGGGACTATAAATAAATAAAGAAAATAACTCTAAAGTGGGTGTATGCAGAATCTTTGGTTGCTCACATCCACAAGAATGTTACAGACAAGGGAGTTTGCTAAAAATTTTACTTGGGCAAAACGGGGAAACTTCACTTGCAGGAGACTTCGCAGATCTTGTGAGCCATGCAGAGGCTCAGGCACTGTTCTCCCACCCTGCACAAGCTCTTCCAAAGATGCCTGAAGGAGCAAAAAACCATCCCCATGTTCCCCATATTTCTGGCTGGAAACACATGTCCCACCTTTCTTTGAAGGTTTGCTGGTTTTTGTGGGAGTGTTTTCCTGTGCAGGACTAGTGGTATTGCTGTGTGTATTGTGTCTGGCAGAGATAGAGCCCAGTCCCACGTCGAGCTGCACAGGGCTGACCCCAGGGAGTTGTGCCAGTGCTGCCAGAGCAGTCGGCTTCCCTCTGCAGAGCTCATGCCCGTGTTGCAAGGAGATGTGGCTCCATCAGACAGAATGGATCCCACCTGTGGGACCACTCATGGCTGCTCTGACCATGGCGAGTCCACTCTGGTCCCTCACATAAGGTGTTAGCTTGCTTGAGGTATACCTTGGAACCTGCATTTCCATCCATCCCTCCACCCTCCTCCATTTCGTTTAAAAAAATCCCCGGGAGCACACTTGTTCCAGTCTTTGGCAAAGCATCTCCTGGCCTTCCTGTGTGTGTTGGGCACCTTTGACACCTGCATTTGAACAAAATGAGAACTGACAGTGTTGAGGCACTGAAAGTGCTCGGTGACAAAGGACTCATGCAATTATCTTTTGTCGGAATTCATCTTGTCAGCCTTGCACGGCGGTAATGTCTTTAGAAACTCTGAAGACGAAAACCTGAGCGAAGAAAACCCCCTGCTACTTAGAGCAGACTGGTGACAATGGCATTTTTGGAAGTAGGAGAAATGATAGCCAGGATTACCGGTGATCCCAAGAAAAAGCAACAGGCTGGAACATGATTTAGTGGGAACATGGTATTGCTGGGTTTATGGCTGACCTTAATGACCCTAGAACTCTTGTCAAAGCTTAACAATTCCTTGATTCCATGAACCTGACAAATTAAGCCATGGGGTGTGGTGCAACTGTGCTTTTCCAGGAATTATTGCTTGTTACTTGTCTTATACAGCTTGCAAGATATGTCAGTGAGTGAAACTTCTCCTAGCTCAGGAAAGATATTACCATGAATGGTTTGGTCATCATTAGTTACAAGGCAGGAAAAGTGAAATCTAAAACACTACTGATAAAATGTGCAGAGATTTTGTCAGAGATGTGTCCCAAAATTCTGGAGGGAAATGCATAAACACACCATTGTTAGGTTAAATTTTTACAGGCAGTTTTATTTGGTATTTCTTCTATAAGTAATGCATTTGAAAAAAAATATTATTTTTCCTGTCCATCTAATTTTAGTAAAATAATTCCATGTTTCATGCACTTCTTCTTTCAAGATTTCAAAACTATTTATTTCAGCAGGTTTATTTTGCCTTTTTTTTTAATAGGGGGCAAAAAGTTGTTTCCCATTATATCTCTGACAACATTATTTAGCTGATATAACCAAAGTAAAAAGTATTATTTTTCTTTTTTGTAATAAAACTTCCATTCTTTGAAGATGCACCATTCTCTATTTAACATTCGTTTGTTACTTCTGTCCCAAGAACACTTTGCTGTGACTCGGGGTCATGGTTAGCACCATCTCTGCAGCCAGCTGGGTGCTCTGGTCCCTGATGGTCAGCCAGGCTTGGCCGCAGCACTGAGCTTAGTGGGAAGGAACATGCCAACACAATTTGACTGGACAGTGTTTCCAGCCCCCTGAAGGAACTGAAGCGATTAAGGAGCCAAACACAAATAAATGATTACTGCAGTTATTTGTCACCAGAAAAGGCTTTACTAGGGAACAGATGTATCTTCCTGGTGTTCAGGCTGGGCTGACAAAACTTATGAAAAGGACGTTAGTGAGTTACTTGTAATGTGGAAAGATCTCTTCCTTTTGAATACTTAGGGCTAGGTTTTACTAGCAACAGAATTTATTTCAGAATTGCACAGTTCAATCAAGGCCTTACTGTGCAAGCCTTTCAAAACCACTTTCGAGCACCTTCTGTTTCAAAACATTTTCAGAATCTGACGCTCTTTGAGCAGAGAGTTACAGAAAAAATCCATGTGACCTTCACTGCATTTTATCAGATCTTCTGCTGGCTCCGGGTTTCACCCCAAGTCTCCCCAATCCATGAGGATCACTGGCTGCAGCTTTTTGCTGGCAAGAGAAAGCACCTGATTATGTGGGCCAAGGACCTGCAAAGCAGCATTGATTTGAGATTTGAATAAGAAACACCTCAGACCTCCAAAGGAAATGTAAGAGAATAAAAAAGCAAGAAGACATCTGCAGAAAAACTGGAGTGAGAGGAATTGGTAAAAGGGGCTGGGACAGACTTGCAAGTCTGACCATGCATGTCTTTCTCAAGTGACATACTCTCTGATGTGAGGGGCGGAACATCTGTAGATGCAGAACCAATGCTTCGATCTGAAAAACATGTATATTCTTTTATCTGCCTCTTGCATCAAGGGAATTTCTTACAAGACAACATCCCATCATTTTGTCTGCAGCTATTAATGAGAGCAGTACAGAAAGCTAGAAGAACATTTGATAGAAAATGAAGATTTTTTAAAAAGCATCAATGGCACTACCTCATTGAAATTAAAATTGAACAGTTCATTTTCCATCACAAAAAGCTTCACAAAATGCTTTCCCATGTCTACAGTCTTTAATTCCAGATCTTTTTTCAAAGGACGAAGGAATACGTTTCTGTCTCTACCTGCTGCTGCAAGATCTGACACATCTGTAGCCCTCAGAATTAGTGAGTTCATCAAGGCACCACCAAACTATCACTGTTTAAGCAAATTTTTAGAAGCCAAAGGTTGGTATTGTAAAGGAAAGATAGAAATTCATCTTACTTATCATGACCTCCCTTAGGATAGGTTTGATTTACACTCCAGGTGGACTTCAGAAATCTTTCATGTCTCTCGCTCCATTAGCTGGTACGCTTAGCGATAGCTGGGTAATAACCAGACATACTTTTCTCATCATGAGCAAGACATGGCTACACATTTGCTCTGGTGATTTCTGCAATATTCCCTTCTCTAGGTGAACAGCATCATCCAATTCCATCCCTGACCTGGCTGCAGCCCTGAGTTCAGGCAGTACTGATGGGCATCCAGCTCACCTATCACCACCATCAGCATGAAATAGAAGGAGCTTCTTCCTGAGAGTTCCCCATCCTCACCTTCAAGGACAAAGCTTAGGTTGGCCATTAAGAGCCATAAGGAGGGATTGATTGAGTAGGGCCCTCAGGCAGCAAGTGTAGATTCACAGAATGCTAAGGGATTCAAATGGACCTTAAAGATCATCTAGTCCCAGCCCCACCCCACGCCCCATGGGCAGGGACACCTGTCACTAGATGGTGTTCTTTAAGGCCTTATGCAACCTGGCCTTGAATAGTGCCCGGCTTGGGACATCCGCAGCCTTCCTGGGCAACCTGTTTCTGTATCTCACCACCCTCAAAGTAAAAAATTTCTTCCGGATACTTAACATAAATTGGAAAACCTCTTTCAATTTCTCCTCATTTCTCCTTGTCCTGTCACTGCAGTTCTTGATGGAGAATCACACTTCAACTTCCCTGAAGATACTGGAAGTATCCTTTAGATACTGGAGGGTTGCTATAACGTCTCCACACAACCTTCTCTGGGCTGAAAAGCCGCAGCTTTTTCAGCCTGTCTTCGTAGGGAATGTCCTACGAAGTCCTCTTATCAACTTCATGGCCTCCTCTGGACTTGCTCCAACAGTTCCATGTTCTTCTTATGTTGGGTGCACCAGAACTGTGTGCAATGTTCCAGGTGGAGTCTCACAAGGCCAGGGCAGAGGGGCAGAATCCCCTCCTTCAACCTGCTGCCTAGACTCCTTTGGATGCAGCCCAGAATTCCATTGGTTTTCTGGGCTGCAAGTGCACAGTGATAGCTCATGTTGGATTTTCATCAACCATCACCTCCAAGTCCTCTGCAGGGCTGTTCTCAATCACTTATCTGCCCAACATGTAGGTGTGACTGGGATTGTCCCAGCCCAGGTGTAGGACCTCGCACTTTGCTTTGTTGAACTTCATGAGGTTTGCATTGGCCCATCTCTTAAGCCTGTCCAGGCCTCTAGTCAGTAAAAGACTTTACTTCCTCGCTTTTGCAATAGAAGGATTAGGATATGAAGTGCTTAAACAGCATCAGCTAAACTAGTATTGTTTTTAGCATTTTGCTTAAATGAGTTTGCTAGAGTTTTGTTTAGACTTCTATGTGCAGAATAACAATGAAAAATGAGAACATTGGTTTTCACTTTGAGGTTAAGAGAATCTCAACCCTACATCACAACATGCCCACCAAAGTTCCTCCTCACAAGGAGACAGTGTTCAGCAGATGGCATGATAAAAAGTTGTCTTTTAGTTTGCTGCACTACCAGCTCCCCTGAGTAGAGAGAGATTGGTGGCTCATGTGCTGTTCCAGGCTGTGGCTACTGGTGTCAGACATGGAGTTGACAGAACAGTCCTTTTGCACCGCCTCCTGTCACCCACCATGGTGCCTCTGGCATTTGCTCACTGACATGAGTACTTTTCTCAAAAGTCATGAAAATTCCTGGGGTAGAGGCCAGCACAGGCTTCTAAAGCCTCTTTACAGAGGCTTTACATGATGACTTTTCTTAAACTTTCTCATTTCAGCTTAAATGTTGTAACATTTAAACTAAATGAGCTCTACAGACCGAACTGGACCTGCTCTTGTAAGAACAACCTGCTCACTATGTATGGGAATGGCAGCATCAGACCCTAAACTAGCAAAAAAGTTAAAGCAAGAGTGAAGAAGATAAATAAAGCCAAATAATTCAAGAAGAGCAATTAAAACTCAAAATGGCAATAAAAATGTGCCTTGGTCCATATCTGATCTTCAGCTATTTCTAAATTACACAGATAATAAAAAAGAAACGGGATCTGCTACACATTCTTGTGCCCAGCTGTATTGGTTTGAAAGACAGGTGTCTGCCAAGAAAGGTGGGAACCTCCTTTAGAATAGAGAACATGACCCCCCTTCCCCCTGAATTATTATAACTGAAATCAAGGGGCTTTTAGGCAAAGATATGGGGAAAGGAATAACAGTTCTTTGCTAGCATTTGTAATAGTTACAACGAGGCAAACAAGCAACAACAGCAGTAGCAACAACGAACAGAAGCAGAAGCCCAGGAACAGCCTGCTCCGCACTGCCGGGCACCCTCCCCTTTGGTGCAGTCCCCGTCACAGCCGGCAGGGGCGCTGTTGGCCGGGCAGGGCCGGTGCGGTGATTCCCCCACGGCGCCAGGGGGCGCTGTGGCGCGAGGTCCATAAGGCAGTAATGGCGGACGGGCTGATGGCGGGGCAGGCTGCAGCAGGGACCTCAGAGCAGCAAGCTGGAACAGCAGGGCTGGCTCACCCGAGGTAGCAAGCACGAGGTAGCAGGAAATCCGTAGCTGTGTCAGGAGCCGCGGTGTGTCCCCGTAGATGGGGAGTGCGGGGCACAGTAAGGAAGAAGTAGTGCAGGGCTGGGCTCCAGCAATGGCAGTGAACTCTCCTGCAGGAAGCAGCAGCTCGACTGTCCCCTCTGATGCCCCGAGAGCGAGAGGGCTAGCAGCTGCCCCAGCTCCCTTTTTCTTAGCCCAGTTCCCATGATATTTCTCCATCCCCCAGAGAAACCCTCATATAGGAGAAGTGCAGCCAGGTACACTTCTCCCCTGAGCCTGGCAACTTCTTTTGTCTCTCTGAAGTACCTGGTCGTTGGTTGTTCCTTGGCAGTAAAAGGGGGAAAAATTCCCTAACCTCCAACACCAACAAGACTCTTCAACTGGTAAGCTGAGGTCTATGGCTGATCAATAGTGACCCTCCCTGGTAACTCTGAGTGTTTTTGCAAGGAAGGGTCAGTTCTGCTACTCTAGTTGCACAGGGAAGAACACTTCCACTAGAGAAACGGACATTGTTTCTGCCTCTTTCTGGTGCAGGCCTGTTCCCATAAGGATGTTTTCTCCTGTTTCTGTCTTATGACACTGTGGTAGGCAGGATATAGGCTGCAGAGGTCAGGTCTTCTGTCAGTTGTGCCTCAGAATCATCCCAGGATCACAGCATGGCTGAGGTTGACAGGGAACTCTGGAGGTCATCTTGTCCAGCCCTTTGTCTCATCACAGGCTCACCTACAGTAGGTTTCTCCAGACCATGTCAAGACAATTTTGAGTATCTCTGAGGGCAGAGGCACCACAATTTCTCTTGAACAAATCTGTTCTAGTGCTTGACCACCCTCACACCAAAGAAGTTTTTTCTTATGTTTAAATGAAAATTATTTTCACAGAATTACAGAATCATTTAGGTTGGAAAAGACATCCAAGACCATTGAGTCTAACCTCTGATTGATCATCACCTTGTCAACCAGGCCAGAGGACTGAGTGCCATGTCCAGTCATTTCTTGAACATGACCAAGGATAGCAACTCCACCACCTCCCTAGGCAGTCCATTCCAAAGCTCAGCCACCGTTTCTGTGATGGTTCTGACATGGTTCCTGATGTCCATCCTGAACCTCTCCTGACACGGCTTGAGGCTTCTTGGATTTTCTTTAACCTTCTGCTGATATAAACTCATTAGCTCACTCCTTACCACTGTGGAAAGCCTGACTCTGATGTCTTTGCACCTCCCCCAGATATTTATGTATACACTCAAGATCTCCCCTGAACCTCCCTTTCCACAGGCTGGACAGCCCCAGTGCTCTCAGCCTCTCCCTATAAGACTATACACTCCTGTGCCTCCAGCATTTTAGTGACCTCTTCCAGTAAGTCCATATCTTCTGTACTGAGAAGCACAGAGTTGTACCCAGCCAGACAGATGTGTCTCAGCGCTGAACAGGACCTCATTTAACTGATGAGATCTCCTAATGCTGACCAAAGACAATCAGCCCTCTCTGCCATGAGGACACACTACTGGCACACATTCACCTTCTGCCCACCAGGATGAGAAGTTCCTGATCTACAAAACTATTTCCCAGGCCATTATTCTGCAGCCTGTCCAGGTGATCGGCATTATTCCTCCCCAGAAGGTGGGCCTCACATTTCTCTTTGCTGAACTTCATGAACCACCTCTTTGACCAGTTCTCCAGCCTGTCCCTTCTAACAGGCAGCACATTCACCTGCTCACACCACACACAAGTTCATGCCTGTGAACTTCCTGAGGATGGACTTTGCCCCATCATCTAGACCATTAGGAAAAATGCTAAACGATATTAACCATGGTGTGGGCCCCTGAGGCACACAACTAGTCACTGTCACCGGCAGGACCTCTTGTCTCTCATAACAACACCCTGGACCCAGTTGTTCCATCAACTCTCTATTAATTTATCCAGTCCATCAGTTTCTGTAAGTGTATTTTATGGGAGGTGATGTTGAAAGCCCTGTTAAAGTCGAGGAAACACCTATTTCTCTCTCTTTCTCCACTGAGCCTTATCATTGTGGAAGCTATCAGGCTGGACAGGAATGGCTTTCCCTTTGTAAATCTATGGTCACTACTGTCTTCTTCATGCATTTGGAAATGGCTTCCTGGAATATTTGTGCCATTGTCTTCCAACAGATAAAGGGGAGACTGACAGGTCTGTAGTTCCCAGGATTTTTCTTCTTCCCCTTCTTGGAAAAAGCAGTGACATTTGTTTTCTTCCAGTCCTGAGGAACCTCTTCCTATCATCACAATTTTTCAAAGTTAATCAAGAGATGTTCTGCAAGCACACCAGCTAGCTCCCTTAGCTCTTACAGATGCATTCCATCAGGTCCCATGGATTTGGGGTTGTATCCAGATTTTTTAACAATTCCCTAACTTTTCCACCTTACCAAAACAAGTGCACCCTGCCCTGGTTTTCCCACTGGCCTCATCACCTTTCGCCAGGCAGAGCTTTGCTTTCTCTCACATCTCTCCCTCCTTGAATTCCCAATTTGTCCTTCCAGAAGAGCTTGTATCCACTCAATGCAGAATCCCAGCCCTGTGGGATATTCCACCACCTTTCCATGATCCCAATGACAGCGAATTTCCTAAAGCATGAGAGACCCCTCATTTCTCCTGGTTATGTCCCATATGCCATGTGTTGGTGTAGGGGCATTTCAGAGCAGGAGCCCCACATGCTGGTTTCCCAGAAAAGGTATGAAAGCTTTCCCCACAACACTCTCTGGTAGGGTCTTCCTTCTTTATATGGGTACCCCTGGGGTGGAGTCCCCTTAGCCCTGTTTTGTTGATGACAAACTTCCTTCACATGTTCTTTGTTTGTCTACCACTTCCTCACCTTGTTTTGGTGATCCCATCTCCACCTCACAGATCCTAATTTACAGTTCTCTACCAGGCTGCCCAACCTGTTGCCGAAGATCCTTTTGCTGTGCTTGGTCAGGTGGATCCCCTCTCTTCCAAGCAGGCCTCAGCTCTCTTAGAGAATCTCATGGTCATAAACACCAGAGCCCTGTTGCCACACCAAAGGGAAATTTAACCAACCTGCAAGACATCTGTACTCCTCCTCCAGCCCTTGCCTCTCACTGACAGGATCAAGGAGAAAATCCCCTCAGTCTCCATTGACCATTAGCCCAGACTCAGGTAGCCCAGTCCTCCTTGATACCTTCCAGGTCACCCTGGCAGTAACTGTGGTGACAGGTCCATGCCTGGGCTGGACCAGATGGATGATGGATAAGAGCTGAGCTGCCCACAGAGGTGGGCCAGGGCAGGAGAGCTCCCACGGGGCTAATGAACTCTCGCATGCAGCAGCATGTCCAGGGGTTGTTGCAGCAGCCTGTCCACAGCTCTAGACCTCCAGACCTCCTGCACAGTACCATGGCAATGGATTGCTCTTCCAGAGGACTACTTTTGCAATCCAAACAATTTCTTCTGTTTAGAAGTACAAGTAAGCAGGTTTTCTGAAAGTTTCAGGAGTCTGGATGAGAGCTGTCAGCCAGAAAATGCAGTTGTTCCAGCATCAAAGTGTATTACATTATTTTAAATAAAATTACATTATTCAAAATAAAACATACAAAGAGTCTTATAAAAAATAGGTGATAGCTGAAGTGAATCAAATAAATTTATGTAATTCTAAGGAGATAAAAATTATTTGTTTTCACTTCGTCAGTTTCATTCTTGTTCAGGTTTTCTTGTTCTGTTAATCCATTTATAATACTGTGTTGTAACTTTCTGATAGAATCATAGAATCACAGAAGTCTGGGTTGGAAGGCACCTTTACTGGTCCAACCGTGAAGTGTCCAGTGATGCCTTTTATTAGATACTCTTGGACTTTCACTGGGTTTAAAATGTTGTGGGTTTTTTTCCTCCTGGTAAAGTTGTAGCTTGAGTCTTACTTTTTGGAAATAAAAATAAATAAATAATTAAATAAATTAACAACAGCAAAATAGGAATCCTCATGCCGGTGTGCTCCACATTTCTTCAGGCTGCCAGAATCTACACTGGCACAAGAACACATCAGCACCAATGGGGACTTTTTGACCACAAGTCCATGGGTCTGTCCCAGTGTAAAACCCCATCAATAACCCTGGACCAAGAGTGCTCTTTTATGTCGGCAAACATCAAGCAGTAATGAGTGCCTAGATTTCACATCACTCAGCTATCACTGAGTGGTAGTGCAGGATAGACACAAAAATGTTTGCAGCAGAAAGGAAGCTTCACAGGGTAAATCAGCATAAACCAGAAGTAAAAACCAGAGTTCAGTATATTGCAATTGCAGAAAATGACACTAGATGCTGCAGTGAGTATTTAAATAGAGGAGAGCAGTTTCCCACATTATGATTGCAAAAAAAAATCACAGAAAACCAGAGAAATCAGATGGCAGAGAACGATGGCTGTGAGTGATTATGAGGGTGTTGGTAAAACTGGCTGAAACCAAGCCTGCAGTCTGGATAGCCAGTTTTAACTTTGTGTTTGATGCTGTTTCTTTCCAGCTCCGGGCAGCCCACCCCAGGGAACCTCCCTTCTCCTTCTCAAAACCTGAATTCTAGTGTCAGTGGTGGAGAACAGTGCAGGGTGCAAGCACAGACTCTGTGGCTAGCACAGGGACTGGCAGATAGCAGTCTGAGGCAGTGGTGGCCCAGCCCAGCCGTTGAGCTCAGATAGAGTTGGAAGTCCAAGCTTTCAAAGCCACAGCAGGAAGCCTTGCTGCTACATGAGGGTAATAAACCAGTGTGAACGTGCACCGCCTCCAACACGGCCATGTGCACTGGCCGCATCCGCAGCAAGCCCTCCACTCTGTGTGCCAGTTCCGTCACATTAACTCATCCTGCGTAGCCATGGCAACACGTATGAAAAACATGCTGTTGGCAGGTCCAGATCCAGCTTTGCTGAGCTCAGCCCTGGTGTGCATGACAGTGGGGAGCAAACCCTTAATGAGGCCCCTTAATTTTGTTCATCGGGAACACCTGTGCTCTCAGACTGTCAGTTTGAAAGGACTTGAAAAAAATCCTCAGAATTCAGGGGAAAAAAAACAACAGGTGAATATCTTCAGCCAAATAGGAAGATTTCAGACAAATACAAAAACACTTCACTTTCTGTGAGGAGACACCAGTGCTGCATGGCTGCCTGGCTGTCTGGTTTGCAGCTATGAGCATCCACACTTGTGTTTGTGACCAGCAGAATCACCCTCCCCTGGCAGGGACCCAGAGCCAACAACTCTCCAGAAGCACCCATCCTCTCCAGACCTCAATGTGACAGAGATTTTGTGTTGCTACAGACAGTGGCAAAGGAGGGAGAATGATCTAATTCCTAAGGCATGACTTAAAATTAAAGAGGTAATGCTGGTGGTGGCCAGAGTGTGGGAAGTGGGAAGGAAGGAGAAGAAAAACACAAAATTCATCAAGCTCATATTTGTCTCACTGGGAGTATTTTAAATTTATAATGTCCTGGAATTTAGTTGTCACCCAGTTGTGCAGCCATCACTATGCTATCCCTCACTTTTTTTTCACCAGCTCTCCTATCCCACCTCACTTGGAATGCCATCAATTTATTCCCATCAGCAGGAGTTACAGTAAATAGATTAAGTTGTGGGCAAGGGGAGCTGAAAGAAGAAGGTGACAATATAATTAAGGTTTTTAATTCTATGCCTGAACAGTTGTCCAGAACTTATGATAATTAGCTGGCTGCCTTGAAGGATCTTTAGTCCTTATTTTCCCTTTTGTTCATATAATTGTTCACTTTGAGCCAACTGCATTTGTCCTTTAATCTGAATCCTTACTCATTGATGTTCTGCCTTTCCGTCTATTCCCTGGGGCTGCAGGAAGTGTATTGGTAGTGCAGGAACATATGAATGGACACCAAGCAGCACCCCTGGTTGCACACCATGGGTGGTGCCTCTTCCTCATGTGCAGGGCAGGAGGCACATTGCTGGAGTAACTGAGGAGTGAGAGAATGGAGAAACAGGGAAGAAAGAAGGGAAGGCACCTTTGTCAATGCGCCTTATTGGACCTGCATGTACCCTTGCTGTTGTTGATGCTCAAACTAGAGGAATGATTATTAGAAAGTATCAGAAATACTTTGTCACATTTTTTTCCTTTAAAAAAATGAAAAACAGTGGTAATTGCCTGGTTAGCCTGCTAGCTGTTTGTATGGTTTTGTATTCCATAATGGATACAACATATGTGGCTGAGCCACTACACTGGCTGAGCAGAGCAGTCTCATCAACAGCAATGCCACCAGAAGACTGTCCTTCGAAAAAAGGTGTAAAACACACTACAGGACATGACAACTGTTTTTTACTACTGGCAATGAAAATATCACAAGGTCTGCCTCCTCCTCACTGGTTGCACCACTGAGTCCCAATGGTGCCAGCAGAAAACCTTCATGCCTGGTTTTGACGTTGCAGAACTATACTACAGGAGCTGTCACCACACCTTGGCTCAACATTCGTCCCAGGTAAATAAACTCACATGCCCACAGCCCAGTCCTCTCAAATGCACAGGGGTACTGTCCAACACCTTATACTTCTACTAAACTTCCACACGCACAGCTTATGAGCCACTGCAACCAGTTGCACCATTTAAACCTATGGTGTGCAAGTCAGCTCACAGGTTGCCCCCATGGTTCATGAGCTGGAGAGAGACTTTGGACAAGGGAATGAAGGGACAGGACAAGGTAGAATACCTTCTTACTGGCAGAGGGCAAGACTAGATGGGATATTAGGAAGAAATTCTTCTCTGTGAGGTGGTGAAGTGTTGCGGTGCGGGTAAAGCCACCTTTACCCTTTTAATCCTCTGAAGGATTTAAGGAAATCACATAGAAGGCTTCGCACCGCAATCGACGAGGAGAATAAGCAATCCAGGATCAATGTGATCAATACAAGCTTTATTCTAAAGTATTTGTCTATGTTTACAGACTTAAGTACATTTTCTCAGAAGGCTACAGGTTTTACATGTCATAATATCATTGGTTAGTAAAACTACTTGCCATACGATTATTGGTTAGTTGCATACAGCTACATTGCTTGTCCCCTCCCAGCTCGTGGTCCCTTAATCTTGATGTTCTATATTCTTTTGACCACAATTCTTCTTTCATAAGTTTGGTACTTTCCCAAAACGACCAAGGACTCTGTCCTTGCAGCTTTCTCTCAAGGTTTTGCTTGCACCATGCCTACTCTGTGCTTTGTGGCAGCTTCTGCAAAAGCAGAGCATCCAGCATCTCACGGTCCTGCTCCTCAAGCCATCTCTCCACAGTGAAGCACTGGCACAGGTTGCCTAGGGAAGCTGTGGCTGCCTCACCCTTAGAAGTCTTCAAGACCAAGTTGGACAAGACTTGGAGCAACCTGGAGGTGCCCCTGTGCATGGCAAGGGGCGGAACTGAAAGTCTCTTCGTTCCTAAGAGCAAGTGGCACAGCATATAAAGAATGACACAGAGTCAAGGATTCTACCACCATGTGAGTTAGCAGTGCCTTTTCTGTAGTTTGGACATTTACCAAGCAGTAGCACAGATAGTATCCTGCATGCCCTCTTTCTGGAGGAATTCCATTAGTTTTGTTCCTGTCATTCTGCTCCTCTCTGGAGAGGTCTGGTCTCTGCTGGGTGTCCATATGCACCAACTTCTCTTTGCTGGTCTTTGCAGGGTTGGGAGACACATCCAGACAAGTGTTTGGAATTCTTGGTGTTCAGCAGACACAGGTGTTAGCACAATGTCTGATCAAAGCTTTCAACCCAAATATCTACTTAAGCCATTACTTTGTCGTATTTCCTTGGCTCATTCTTGAAACCTGTGGCAGAAGTTCATGTACGTGTTCCTGTGCCCTTGAATCCATTAACTGCAGCAAAGTGATTAATTATTTTAGCTTCTTTATGGCATCACTGGTTAACATAGTGCACATTCATATTTCCAGTCGTATAAATTATAGCCTTTAAATAAGGAGGACATGTATTATTGAACTATTTATATTCAGAGCTGTCTGGTGCAGAAAAAGATTCAAGTGGGCATAAGAAAGCAACAAAAGTTAATGATTCAGAGATAAAATACTATGTTTTAATCTACAGGGTGTGTGACAAATCCAAGAAATTAGAAGTTAAAAGGATACCTGACCAAGGCGGCAGCCTCAGAACACATCTTCAGCTGCTGTAAAATTAGCGCCGTCTGGGAGGAAGCATTGCTGTAGCTAAAACACATGGAGGAAATGCAGAGGCTCACTGTACTCACAGCATATATCCTCATAGCACCCTCATGGGGGGACCCGGGTATCTGAGGCTAAAAACTGCATCTCTCTTACAGTCAAGAAGGGGAATTACCACGCAGGAGTCCTCCCTTGCTGGGCACAGAGCCAAGGGTGCCCCACAAGGGCTCAAAACCACAGGGACCAAGGGATCCATGCCATGGGCCTCTGACTTGGCGTGGGGCTTTCTTGTTAAAGCCTGCTAGGTTAACCTGTTGGGTGTTTTCTGTCTCCACCTGTTTATGCCAAACTGTCAACCTTGATGGCAAAGAAATTCTTATAACCAAAAGAATTCTCTTGTGTGCATGTCCACTTGCACATTTTCCTGTCAATGGGTAGGATAGGATAGGATAGGATAGGATAGGATAGGATAGGATAGGATAGGATACGATACGATACGATAGGATACGATAGGATACGATAGGATACGGTAGGATACGATAGGATAAGGTAGGATAAGGTAGGATACGATAGGATACGATAGGACAGGTGGAAGAGACCTGCAACAACCATCCAGTCCACCTACCTGGACTCTTCAGGGCAGAAATTTCTTTTTCCCCACCAATTACCTTTAGATCTCTATTATAGCTGCACACAGAAACCAGAAGTGAAATTGTCAGAGTGATTCAGAGGAAGTGTTTTGCATAGGTGTTAAATGGAAACCACTAATTGTTGCTGATGTTTTACTGTTGTAAGTAATGAATACAACACTGCCTTTTTTCATCCTGCAAAATGCTGTAATGAAGTGCAGCAAGGTACATCTGGATTCAGATTAGTGTTGGAGATTTTGTGATAGGCCCCAGTTAAGTATTCCTCCCTTGCTTTCTAAAAGTGGTCGTTATATCATCTGCAATTTAAAGCTGAAAAGTGATTTTATTGTTATTCTTGATTTCCTATGTTCTCCTATGTCCAAGGGTAATCTCAGCCTCCAGAATACCTCTGTTTGAAACCTATGGAAGAGTTCTGAGAAGAAACACAGTTGCTGAACCATCCTTACTTTCAATCTCTGCACCTAACTATAGTAGCTATTGCAATACCAGAGTTTTGCATATAAAAGGCCCTGTCCAGGGCAGGTTTAGAGTCAGTCTTCCTGTCCCTCCATCATTTGCTAAGAAAAGGTGAAAAATTAGCAGCTGCTTGTTGCTGCTTGGCAACTCATGCTTTTCCCTTCCTGCAGTGACATTCCAACCAATAACAAATGAGCAAAGCTGGTGTTTCGCAGAGAAAACTAGACTTTGTGTATGTACAGAATGCTCTGCTCTTGTCAAGTCACTTTCTAAGTGGTCATCATTTGTTGAACACCCACCTCCCATGGGTCCCCTTCGAGCTGCGACTGTTCTCACCTGTTATCATCAAAGAGGACCTCCTGCTTCAGAGTGGATGTCTCATATGTAGTGATGGTTGAGATTCAATAGATGCATCTTGTCACCTACTTGATTGCTTTCATTTTTGGATCCTTTGGATGTCCAGGAGAATGCTATTTGTTCCTGAAGATTCTGGGCACCAGTGCCTGCCTTTTGACTTAATGTAGGGAAGGTTATTGGGCCCTGTGTTCTTTACTGTTCTTGTACTTACAGTCATGCCTGCTGGCAGGCAAGAAAATGTGCCCTGGCTCACCTCCAAGGCAAGTGACAGTATTTCCATGTCACATTTGAACACAGAAATTGGCTATTTTACAATAAGTATCTACATTTAGTCTCTGAAGCTCTTATTTCAGACAACTGAGTTAACAATTTAGTTTAAGGATCACTTTGCATATGAAGCCAGTCAGTTTCTTCCCATAAAATTAAATGTTTTCAAGGCAGCCTTGGGACTCTCAGGATCTGCCTGCTTTTGGCATACTAGAATCCCCTTGTTCTACCTCCCACTTAAGAACAGAATCTTGAAAAAACAGATTTCTACAAATCAGATTTGCAGCTGAACCTCACTGCCCTATCCTTCCCTGGGCTTCCACCAAAGTTTGCCTGTACATTTGTCTCTTTATATAGCACTGAAGCCACATCATTTTAAGGTTTCCACCCCCATTTTCTAGAACAGCATATAATACAAAGTTTTAAATATCTCAAGGTTTATTTTCAGAAGTTGAGAAGTTTTGATTAGATTTGCAAAGATGCTCAAATGTTAATATCTATAATGAGTCCTGTCAAGGCCCTTCTGGAAAGCCTCCTCATGTTGGGATTTCCTCTCTACCCCAGCTGGGGTGTTTAGTCAATGCCTGTAGGCTCAGTCAGTGCAGCGGCAGAACACATTGCAGAGGTAACAAAATGCGTTAAGGACTTGACTCAGACTAAACACACCTGTGGGCACTGAGTGCTCACTGGATCTTCAGAAATCTTGAGAAGTGTACCAAAGGCTTGATCTTTTCTTTGACAGGCAACACCAGTGTTATCCACTTACATTTTTCGTGTGCATATCCCTCACTGGTGGAGATATGTGTCACGTCAGCTGCTTTCTTCGTGGAAAACAACCCTGTCCTGCTTTCACAGGTGTCTGAGGACATCCTGTCGAGGCATCTCCTTTGCTTGTATGTAGACTCCATCCCACTCCTGGCCAGCATCAACCTCTATGCTGATAACAGGTGACTTCAGAAGCTGAAATTGAGTGGAAGTGGAAACGTGTGGGACAGTGGCCCATGGCATCAAGCATGCAGCACCCCTTCCACCCCCCATTCTCTGACAGCAATGCAATTGGCAGCAACATGCGTCCCCTGTCCCCCACCCCCAACTTTCTGCACTGCTTTGCATACTTCAGGGGTATTCTGAATCCCATTTGCAGCCCCAGATCCTGTCCCCACTGAGTGGACTACTTTACCTGGGAAAATATCCCAGGGACCCTAAATCCCACAGATCCACATACTTGAGTTGCTCTATAAAGAAAAAGAAAGGGAAAAAAATTGGAGTAGTCTCCTTTTCTCAAAGCCTGTTTTTTCTAACAGCTTATACCTTGTGTATTACATACAAAAAACCTCTCTGACTTATGTAAAAAGCTGTAGCTTTAGCATCATGGAACTCCTGAAATATGACACTATGCTGCTCTATACCAATACCACACTATAGCTAAGTGACTCTTTTTAATTACCTTCTTTTAATTACCTTCTTCCCGCCCCCCCCCACCCAAGCTGAACCACTCCAGGACGTTGTAAGTTAAACATATATGTATTTCTAATTTAATGCCTTTTCATTAATGGAAAAATGCATGCTGTTTTCATTTCTCCCTTTTTTCCCCTGAACATCGCATTAAAAAATTGAAGTTCTGTAACACAATCCTCAAATCCAGGTAGAGAGTAAGATTGCACTTTATATGTACTGCACAATATAACAAATCAAAAATCAATTGCTGGAGTACAACTAATGAGTGTCCTTCTACACAAAATGAAAGACTCAGGTAGCACACAGGCAGACACTGTTAATTAAGGCCCACTGGGGTCCTCCCAGACAGCACCAGGTCTTCAGCTGTGGAGATCAACAGCATGGCTACCTCTTTCTCCCATAATAAATTAATGAGAGTCTCACACCTGACATCAAACACATTAGAATTTGGTCTAAATTTACCTGTTATGAGCAAAGGCAGTGCCTGGCTCAAGAGAGAGGACAAGAACAAAGTGGGTCTTCCTGAACATTTCTGATGGATGAAGGAGCTAATGCTCTTAATCTGCAAAATAAGAGAAACCCACAAAAGCAAATCTTGAGTCCTAGCTGAAGTGATAAGTGTTTCTTGGGCAGTTGTGATTAGTCTTCTGTCCCACCTCCACACCCCCAGTTTGGGAAAGATTTTGACAATGCAGAAATATAAATGAAGAAACTGATGAGAGGTTATTTGACCCCAGCTGATGAGCAATTAATGCACAAGGCAAAAAGCACACCTGCATCTTAAAATTGTCCGTAAGTCTAGAGGTATTGCCACCTATGTACAGTAAAGCTGTATTCCTTTAATTGTCTTCAAGCTCAGGCTCCTTAACTGGACCAGAGAAACACCATTGGCAGAAGAAAAGTACTAACTAGTATGTATGACTTGGAGGCACCAAGGCTTTAATTATAAACACCCAGACCAGTGAAGCCAGGTCTTCCTGTTACTGCTCTGAGTTTTGCATCAGGCCACGCCGAAGTGTGGTCCCTCTGTCCCCGTGAGTGTGATGGGCTGTGGTGCTGGAAGTGCACCCTCCTATCCTCTGTCTGATCCTCAGAGGAGATGTGGGAGGGCTCTGTAGTGGACTGAAAGCTCATCCTAGGGACAGAGCAGCACCACGCAAGCTAACATAATCAGAAGAATGATGATGGGCTTCTGTGCACAAAATCCCTTCTGGAGGTTAGGAACAGAGGTGGCAAGTGCTTGCACACTCTGCTCCAGCATGAAGTGGTGTGGAGCACTGTACATCAGCACTACCCATGCTGACTGGGGCAGTTCAGCACTCCTGAACCCCACGGCAGCAGTGTCTGTGCGTCCTGCCTGCAGCAGCTGCCCAGGTGACCTGGAGAGCATGGATCACAGCCACACTGGGTGCAGCAGCATCTCTTTCAGGAAATGAGGCCCATACAAATCCAAGCTGCATCTCTGTCTGGGCTTTTGCTAGGATAGTTACTTTTCTTCTCAGTAGCTGGTGCAGTGTTGTGTTTTGGATTCAGTTTGAGAACAACATTGTTAATAACACACTGATGTTTGGTAGTTGCTCAGTGGTGCTTACCCTAAATCAAGGACTTTTCAGTGTCCCATGCTCTGCCAGTGAGAAGGTGCACAAGGAGCTGTGAGGGAGCATGGCCAGGACAACTGACCCAAACTGGCCAAAGGGACATTCTATGGCATAGAATATCCTGTCTAGTGCATATAAACAGGGCGAAGTTGTCCAGGAGGTGACAATCAGTGCTTTAGGGACAGGCTCGGAATCAGTCAGTGAGGTGAACAATTGTATTGAGCATCACTTATTTCTTTTGGGTTTTAGTCCTCTTTCTCATGCTCTCCTTTTTGGTACTATCATTATAATTATCATTAATGGTATTACTCATGTTATATTTTAGTTTGTTTCAATCACTAAACTGTTCTTACCTCACAAAGTTCACTGTTTTTTTCTAATTCTCCTCCCCAGTGGGAATGTCATGGGGGCTTTGAGCAAGCAGCTGTGGGGTACTTAGTTGTTGGCTAGGGAGGATTAAACCACAACAACATCCTGTACAGCCCCCGACACACCGCCTGTGCTACCCTAAACTCTCAACAAAATCCATTAAATGTAAAGTACACAAATGTGACGGGAGCAAAATCTTGCAGAGTCTGTCAAACATTGCATGCTTGCTTACGGAAGCTATCTCTGTGAGGGGTAGGCAGAAACAGACTGAAGACCGTGGAGTATCTGCAGGATCAGAGGCAGAAGTGACACTGTCTGACTCATTCACTTTGTCAGTCCATTCTCTCAAAATCTTGGAATTATGAGTAGAGTACCCAAGGCTTCTATGTAAATTACAGAGTTTTTAGATATCTGTAGCACTTTTCAGAATTAAATTTTCACTGGACTCCAGTAGAACTTCCCATAAAGCCTACACATTGGATTTTGCCTCTTGCGTTTCGCTGTTATCACTTCATTTAGTCAGAAATACTGTTAGTCTGATGCATTGTTACTGTTTTCCCAGATTTATATTGCTTTATTGGTCACCTTCATTACTTAAACATGTACTTGAGCAACCATCCAGTTCTAATACAGGATACCCTTGGATGTAATACAGGGGATCAGAACAAGAACAAACCCCAATAAGTTGGTTTCTATTCTTGCAGAGACTGTGACAAGCGTCTTTACAGCCATCAGACATAAATGGCAGGCAAACCATGTTCTTGTAGTCAGTGCACTGCATTGCATCACAAGCCTGTGAAAAAGCCTGGTGATGTTGCTTTCTAGAGGAGTTCAAGCAGAAAAATATTTTCAGTGTAACTGCAAATATTAGTGCAGTAACATTAAAAACTCTTTCCTTGATAAAAAGGTGGCTCTAGCCACCAGAAGAAGAAAGGACAGTACCACCGCAGGTTCCAGGCAGGTTCTGCAGCAGAGGAGAGAGTCATTAATGCTGTTTAAATTCACTGGAATCATAAACACATACAGGCATAAAATATAACCACTTGTGCTTTTCTTTAAAGGTCCAGGAACGAAAGCATTGGAAATGGCCATTCACAGATCACAGAGCAACTACTTTTGGAATATACAGAACTTTTGATCTTTTCAGAAAAACAACAAAATCATACATTCAATTTGTGATCAAACAGAAACTGTGTGAAGTAATGTAGGTTTTGCATTTATTTTAAGGGAAAAATAGGTTTTTTCCTAAGGAAAACAATTTTTTCCCCAAACTATGTAACATTTTCTAGACAAAAGTTATATTCTTGGTTAATTTTTTTCTTTTAATTCTGTTCATTTTAATGATGCTATTCAGTCTACAGCTCTTGGACTGGCAAGGGGTCACCTCTTTTCATTCAAAGCCCACACCCCATCCTCCCTGCTGCTCAGGATGGGTCTCAGTTTGTTTCCCTGGCACTGCCCACCCTGCCCACCTGGCCTCCCTTCCCATCCTGCACACCATGCAGCGAGTGGTTTCAAGGTGCATGGGAAGCTACTGTGGTTGGCAGTGAAGAGGCACAGGGAGCTTTTCTACCCCAAGACAGCCTGGTGCTGGGTATCCCTGTCCCTGGGGGAGCTTTTTCACCTCAGTGCCCACATGTACCTGGTGTGCTGCAGTCTTCCACACCAGCAAACCTCCCCAGAGTGCTTAGCCCCTGCCACCCAGAGCAGCTGTACTGCAGTCATGCTAGCCACACAACACTCATGCTATTTTAAACATATTTGTGTGCCCCCTGTCCAGGTCATTGCAAGGTGAAAAGGCAAGAAAAATCACCAAAATGTTTAGTTGTGCTTCTATGAGGATTTCCCACTGACCCTGTACACCCCTGTGATGTCTTTCACACGGGAGGAAGGCTCCAGGTGTGCTTTCTCCTCTGCAGGATGGGGATGTCCAGAATCCCTGGCCCCCAGCTGGGGTGGGCAGCCAGTGTGGGAGGCCACAGCACGGTGCTCCCCAGAGGTGCTGCAGTCAGAAACCACAGACCAGTCCCCTCCGACAGGTAACTGATTGGATTAGGAGTCCTGCCTGACAGCTTGTCTGCTCAGCCGCACGGGCTCATCAACCTCCCCGTCCTGCCTGCTAATAAACTCAGCACGTGGGACCATTCTGCTTGATGATCTCTCCTTGGGGAGTTTTTAAGGCTTTGCTCTGTGAAAACTACTTGGAGTCTATTAAAATTGCAGCTCTGCTGTTGTCATGTTGTCCCAGAGAGTCATGGGAGGTGCCTGTCACCCAGGTGGAGGTGGCTATTACATATTCAAGTGAAAAAACAGCCTCTGCTTTGGGAAGAGAGGCATCCCCGCCAGCAAATGGAATGGAAGGTAGTCGTGCTCATCTGACAATTTAAGGGATGAGCCTGAGGAAAGGAGACACGACAGCGACAGCGTATCACTGGGCCCTGGCTCTGCTGCTGAAAACACCTGTGATGCCTTTGTTGAAGGGATTAAGCAAATGGGCAACTATCATCCCTGGGCCCTAGGTCATCAGCCCGATGCTGCTGCTTCTGCTCTTCACTGGCGGGTGCTGCCAGCTGGCTCTGCAGGGCTGCAGGAACCCAGTGATGGGCACCTGTTGGGGAAACTGCCTACTCCACAGCTTTGGAATTAAGCCATGGCAGAGTTCTTTGCTTTCAGAATGGGATTCTGCTTCAATACATCTACATCTACTGGCAGACACCTGGTAAAGGACACTGCCTGAATAAATCAGAAGACAACAATTGTGGGATCTATAGTATCTATGGAGGACATAAACAAATTACAATTTTAATTATTTTCTTGGATTCACCTTTGGAGAGCTAAGGGGAGGCAGCCTGAGAAGAGCCAAATGCAGAAAAACAAATTAAAATCTTCCAGGCTGTAAAGCTGCTGTGGCTTTTACTTTGGCCACCACAATGAAAGGACCATAAACCCCAATATTCTTTGTTGTTTAAGATTAAAAAGTTAATGAATGCAGAATTCGTGGCTGAATTGATGCAAAATATTACTGTGAAATTCCAGGTTTTGTTTTCATTGGGCAGTCTTCAGGGGCACATTCTGAATCTGTGTCAGACTTGGGAGAACCTTCCAGCATCTTTGTATCAACAAGGCATCAGAAACATTTGGGCTGTTCGAATGTCTGGAACATTCATGATGCACTTGAAAAAATTGAGAAGGAATGAAATGTGCGTGTGATTAGGCAGATTAGATTATATAGACACAAAATAATTTGAAATTATGGACAAGCAGTCTTGTCAGCTACAGAGATCTCTTTTTCCCTTTGCAAAGGCCCTTCTCTTTCTTTCCCATACTGAGCCACCCCAATAAAAGTTGCCTCTAATGCATAATCCTGTCTGGAGAGTTGGGTTTGTGCCTGGAAGCTGTCCCTGAGTGTGCTCTCACCCACCATCCTTGCAATTCTACTGCTGTCTTGGAGTGATTCATAATGATAATGTACCCCAAAAATTATCTGATGCCGAAAATTGTTCCTGTCTCTTTAAGACGCGGCAGCTGGGCATTGGGGGCGGTGAAAATTGACTTCCGCGAGGCGTTTTTAAAAAGATGCCCACCCAGGCCCTGTCTGTCTCAGGGCTCGGGGCAGGGTGTGTTTGTTTGTTTTGCTGGCTGTTCGCCCGGTGCTCGGGCATAGGGGTTTTTTGGGTTTTCTTTTTTTTGTTGGGGGGGGGGGGGGGGTGTTGTTTTGGTTTGGTTGGTTGGTTTGGTTTTTTGGTTTGGTTTGGGGGTTTTTTTGGTGGGGTTTTTTTGTGGTTCTTGTTGTTGTTGTTTGTGTTTGTTGTGTTTTGGAGGTTTTTTGTTTGTTTTGTTTGGTTGGTATTTGTTTGTTTGTTTATTTTGCGGGGGATGGTTTCTGTCGTCTCTGGCTTGAAAAAAGTGCAGGGACTGCGTGAGGGGGAATTCCACAGCTGCCTGTTCAGGAGGAGGCATCGCCATGAATCGTGTTGAGCTAGGAGGAGGACACCGGGAGTGACCCTGCTTTGAGTGCTCCTGCCGGGAGAAGGGCAGGGGAGGGGGGGGACAGAGAACAATAAATATAGGGCATGTTTTCTGCTTACCTTTTTACAATCTTCCTCTTCCAATACTTCAGATACTTAGAGTAGAAACACAGAAGCCGAGGGCTGACTGTCATTGTGTTATTTCAAGTTTTCACCAGTTCACTGTTGATGCGCTCAGATCCTGCAGTGCAGGCACAAGGCCTCTGCGCACAGTCTGTATAGCTCAGCCTACATTTAACATTCAGGATCCTTTGCTTCTTGGACCCTGTAGCTGCATTGCTGCTGTGACAATTGTGACCACCAAGAGGAGGTGCTCACACCATTAATTACAATTCACACATATTCACAACTGCTGTATAATTTCTATGCAACTGTACACATAGCACTCCAAGGTAAATTTCAAGGGGGAAAATTTGGGTTCTTTCATTAATTCTCATGTGCCATGTTTTTCACTTACTGGCATAAGTGGTAAACATAATTATGGAAGGGATCATGCTTCAAAATTGTAACCGAGACATGAATAAGCTGGTCACAATTTCAGTACTGCCTGTTTTCCATGCTTACTTTATGTTCAATGTAAAACACATTAAAAAGTGAATATGAATTTTCATCTTCGGGGATATGGAAAAACAGTGTGATCCTCAAAGCCCATGGTACCTTGGCAATGATGATGTCTTGGTGAGATTTTGTCTCCAGAAGTGTAAACACTTCACCTGGTGAGCAGCAGTGGCCATTAAAAAGATGACACATGCAAATTGATCACAATATTTAGAAGACAGCATTCAGCTGATCAGTTGCAGCATTTTGATTTTGCTGTAATTGTCTTTCTAAGAAGACTTAAAGCAACCACTAAGTCAAATTACTACATGACTATAGAGCTGGTTGTAGCTGTACTGTCGTGTTTTGATAATTCTTTCAAGGGAATTAGCTCTTGGAGATTTTTGTTGTGACATGCTAATGTTTTTGCTGTGGCACCTGCCCATGGTAGGGGGTGTTGCACTAAGTAACATTTAAAGGTCCTTCCAATTCAGGCTATTCTATGGCTCCATATACCACCCTATTACTTTGTAGAAGAGCGATCCAGTTAGTATTTCACTCCCAGGCCTCCTGTGAACTTTGGTAAAGAAGCAAAGCAAATTCATGTCTTTTGTTACATTCCAGTATGAATTTGGCAGTTGGGAAGGATAATCTGCTGGCAGCAAAACCTGCACAACATACTGAGGTCTACTTATAGTCCAAGATCTGTGTTGGGATCAAAATAGCCTTATAGACTCCAGTTCCATGGAGCCCACACAGCTTGGTGACAGAGCAAAAACGTGCACTTGGAGCTGAGATTCACAGGATACACTTGATGTTGACTCTAATTTTAATTATTTGTAGGAATGTGATGCAGAATGGCTTAGGGAGCAGTAATAGGAAACAAAGCCTTGGATTTGGTAGATGATTGGGCACTTGCTTAAGTCCAGCCTAGGGCAGTAGCCTCTGAAGCTATTACTATCTCCATGCTAATTTGTGGGAGGAATTAGTGTCCTTAAAAATGGTTGCTAGCAGAGAGCTGTCTATGTCTATCTGTCTAGTGACCCTCTAGACAGTGTATGAGTTTGCACTGCCACTGCCTGACCATCCTCCCAGCAAAGAATTTCTTACTCCTATCAGTCTGGTTACAGGTTTTAATTATGAAATATATAAAAACTTTGGATGAAAGCAGGCATTATTGAAACTCTAAAAATGAGTACTAAATTGCCACTAATTAGCCACTAGATAGCAATCTGAGCTGAAGACAATCTCCATGGTAGCATGTGGTGGCTTATTATCATGGGAGCACGTTCTGAAAAGCCTGGGCAAGATAGCAGTGATGTCCTTAACCTGCTTTCCTCTTCCCAGGAGTATCACAGGCAGCTTGTGTGCTGTGGGCTGGGCACAGCCAGTGGTGGGTGACTGACACAGAGCCAACAACTTTGCCATGTGTTGTCACGTTGCCAAGACAACGGGTCCTGCGGTGTGTCCCAGTGAGTGATGGCAGTGTCTGCTGCTGGCAGCAGCACCTTGTGTAAGTCTTCCCTGCTACTTCCCCCTGGCTTCAGGTCCAGTGTGGTGCACTGCAGCTCAAACAGTACCACAGCTGCTCCATGCCTGATGTCCACGCATCTGTTAACAGTGTCAAAGATGTGGTGCTTTGCTGTCCCTCCAGAATGCTGAAGCTCCACCAGACTGAGACAAAGACCTTTTCTAAAAGGGGAATATACTCTGAATTCTGCTAATCTGACCTTGTGTAGTGTGGATCTTGAAAGGAAGAGAGCCTTTCATAGCAGGTAGTTTTGCCAAATTTATTTCCAAACCAAATATTTTAGGGGAGGGGAGAGAAATTTTCATCTTTTAACAAGGGCCTGTTGCCATAAGTAAAGGGACAATGGCTTTAAATTAAAAAAGAGTCAATTTATATTTCATATTAGGAAAAAAATCTTGACTGTGAGGGTAGTTAGGCACTGGAACAGATTTCCTAGAGAAGTTGTGGATGCCTCATCCCTGAAGGTGTTCAAGGCCCGGTCAGACTGGGCTTGAAGCAACCTGGTGTAGTGGAAGATGTCCCTACCCATGGCAGGGGTTTGGAACTAAATAAGCTTTAATGTCCCTTCCCACCCAAACCAGTCTATGACTCTATCATCTGGTGCTGCTCTACACAGGTCCACTGGAAGATACCATTGTGTTCAGTTGCTGGTTTTGCTGAAAATGGGCATTAATTCTTATGGAAGTTTCAGCTCCCTTAAAGCCAACAGACATCTCTGGCATGTTAACAGAAGAGACTGTAGTGACCACAATCAGGACATGAATGGTAACTCTCACAGCTAAGCGCAGGGTGCCCTGAGTAACTGAGGATTTGGAGGAAAACAGAAATGTTCCTTTATGCTTGGCCTGTCTGAGCCAGCTGAGGAGATTATGCTGTTTGCTGTTGATGGCTATGCTCAGTTGCTACTGTTGGGGGGTGTGGTGGGGCTCATACAGCACAAGGCAAGCACAGAGAGGATGCACAGATGTGAGCTGCATTGCAGTCCAACCCCCTGTAACTCACGGGAGCATGAAGGAAAAGGTCTTCCATTCCCATCCCTGGAGTAATGAATTAGAGCATTAAAAGGAAACCTGTGTAGTATCGAGTGAACCTGAAATCTGAGGTAAGGGAGACCCTGCCTCTGCCTGTTGATTCTCTGGGCTTTTGACCATAGGGTCAGCACCAGGCTATGACATGCCGAGAAGAGGGAAGATGTGTCCCAAATACATCTGTGCATGCTCATTTTGGCCTGCTTGCAGCTGAGGGTTCTTCTCCTGGAGAACCACACATACAGGTAGGGCAAAGGCAGAACAAAACGAACGATTTCTGCACTCCACTATTCTAATGAAATATTTTTCAATCCTGCAGTTGATAAGCCTGAGCTGGGCCAGAGGAGAGGACAGGACAGGATAGGACGGGTGGCTTGGCTCACAGTCCAAGATAAATAATTTCTGAGGTTTGTATCTGAAAACGAATAACCACAAGTGTTTCATCCCTTGATACAAAATTGATCAGGAACAGATCTTAACCCCTTTGCTGTTCACACACCCTTTCACTCGGTCACCCAGCGAGCAGCTCTTGGAGGGGCACCCCAGCATCCTTTAGAATGCTCTGCAGCAAGTCCAAACTTGTCCTATAGCTGGGAAAAAGGTTTCTTGCTGCTTAGATTGTGTGCTCTGTTCTTCTGCAGTGACAAATCCTTGTTCAGCCACAGTACTGTGATGAGAGAACCTGATGGAGAAGGGCAGCCTGGGCACACGGGAGAGATTGCTGCCAGTGCAGGGTGCTAGTGCAGTTGTTCTGGGATGTTGATGGGAAAAGGTCTTGCAATGGACAGGGAGGTTGGGCATATTGCTTCGAGGGGACAAAACCTGGGACCAGCACACACAGCCACCAGCCCGCACAGCCTCCCTCTGTTCTGGTTCCCCAGCCATCTCTGTTTCCCATCTCCCTCCCAGTCAAACTCCAGATCAGAGACAGTGGCAGCAACCCTCTCTCATTCTAACGTATGAAGCAGGAGTTCTGAGCACCCGAGGCACATACCAAGACTCCCAGAGTCTGGACACCTCATGAAGCCCCTGCCTGGTTGTCTGGCATGGACACTCCATGCTGGGAAGCTGTCAGTCTCTGGGGAGCTACCTACCACCTGCCGGCCTGGCACTTTTATCATGCACAGTAAGAGGAGACATAATCAATTCCCCAGTTGGCACTTTGCACTGAATACACACTTTTTCAGTCTGATAGCAGGACTAAATTAGTTATTTAGCAATGAGACCCTAATTTAAAGTGAGCAACTGCCCTGACAAGGATCATTGTTCAAGGGTGTCCCCCCTTTGCTTTCAGATGAGAGGCCCACCAATCCATAGAAGGTGATAAATAGACAATTAGAAAATAGATATATTTTGTTAGTTCTACAAAGCTCCCTGGTGCTGTCAGGCTCACAATAAAGGGGACTCTGGCAAATTGGTGGGCAATGAAAGCCAGCTGTACGGTCATCACTCCTACAGACACAAAGCCATATGTGGCCATTTACAGAACATCCCTGAAAATAGATGGAGCCAATAAGACCAGGGGGAACTAAAAATACTTGACAAAGTTGGCTGCTCTTCATTTAACAAGAATAAAATATCTAATGGTGTGTAATAGAAGCCATCAATCACTCCTGCAAAAAGCACAGGTTTAATACTCTACTTTTAACTATTAACGCAAGTTTTTATTCATCTGTAATAAGTCAGAAATTAGTATCTGCTATGAGCAGCACAGTGATGTTGTGCAAGGGCTTACAAAAGGCATGGACCCAGCAACACAGCTGCAAAGACATCCAGGCTCAAAGAGTGCAGGGGTTGGAAACACAGACATGATAAAGAAAGAAGACCGAAGGTGAGAAATAACCTCTTCAAAGATCATGAGATATCTGCAAGCACTTCCTAGCAAGTATTCCATTTAGACTTGCAAGCAAGATGACATTTCTTCTTTTTACATATTTATTTTTACACTTTCTAGGCAGGGACACACAAGTAGGTGTTAGGGAAAGTCCTTCAGATACCTGCTTACTACAGATAAATATTTGTACTGCTTTTTCTGGAAGTAAGAACTAGAAAGTTGAGAACTCCTGACAAGTCCTCAGTTCTGCAAAGTGGGACTATGGTGTGGAGCTCAACACTGAATCCAGGCAACAACACATGGAAGTCAGGAATGAGATGGAGCCACATGACACCACACATTTGCTTTCAGGGTGCCCGCAGCATATGCATCCCACTACTGAGTCATCACAGCCATTTTAGGAAACTACTTCGTGTAAGCAATCAGTCAATCAAATGCCAAGTTTCATCAAAATAAATTCAAAAGATTTTGCCTTGTGTTACCACTGCTATAAAACAGGACAAAGCTGCTTCAATGGTTGGAAAGTGGTATTTAATAACCATGGAACCATGGACCCCTCACAAGGTAAAAACATGCATCAGCAAGTCAGATGGCACTGGCCGTGCACCTGAGTGCTCAGACTCCCACCCTGTAATGTCAGGGTCTTTGCCTGCATTTAGAGATGCCATATGCTGCAAGGTAACTGTCTGCTCTCACTTGCCTATTTTTAGTTGCTTCCACAGGACAAGAATTGTAATTTATTTTGCAGAACAGCAAATGTCACATCCTATGAGTACATTGTTGTACAAAATGCGATACAGTATCTGGAGAAAAGTGACCTTCCATAATGGAAGTGTCCTATAGAACTAATAGAAAATGATAACCAATAGCTTTTACCAGATAATTATATCCCTCTTCTAGAACAGTTTTAAAAGCCAAGGACATCTCTATCCATAACACTGTGCAGTTCAGGCTTGTTAGGTGTGGGCTTTTTTTTTTTTTTTTTCTCTTTCAATTCCATTAGAGCCAAATTCGTTTAATCTCTGTCTAAAAAAATTCACGTTGGTATTGTCAGGGATTCAGACAGAAGGCTTAACCTTTTGACTCTGATTGACCAGCTCCTCCTTTCTGCATGTACCACAATCTTAAAAGATTGCAGTCTTCCAAATCTCGCTTAACTGATTTTATATCTATTATGTTTTATTTTCATGGGGATTGCTGACTGCATAACAAGTGCAGAATCCTCTATATATGTCTACAGCCACATATGAATGCAGACTTTGTATCTCCTCTACCAGTGTAGGGTGCCATCCTGAACTGAAGCTACTTTTCTAAGGGCTTTTTGGTCTGCCGTTGAAAGATTTCAGCAGCTACATGTGGTAATGGTAGTAACTGAAGTGCACACCGCCTGATGCTCTGTGTCAGCAGAATAATTTCTTCTCTGGGAATTTACAGAATACTTCTAGGGAAAGAGCCCCATGGCTTAGGACAAATACACTGTTCAGCCGTTATAGCTAACTGAAACAGCAAACAAGCCGCCGTTTCGCAGCAGAATGAGGACAGAAAAACAAGCGCATTCACAGCATTGGGAAGAAATTGGCATTCTTGCTTTGATAAGCTTAACCAGAGGATAGAAACAATTTTAAAGCAAGACCTCCCTGAAAGTGTTAGAATAGTCTCCAAATAAGGGCCAGAAAACAATACACAACAGAGGTTAGCAGTCCCAATATAAATCTCTGTGTACCCAGGAGCTCCAGACATGGTGCAGAGGGGTTCTGCCCCAGATTTTCGTGTTCTTTATGATACTTGATAATACATTGCTTTGAGAGGGAAAAACCACTGTTTTCGTAAAGCTACTAAATATTGCTCACATATGGTTTCTGTCAGCAGACTTGGCTACCTACATCTGCGTCAGGGTTATTCCATTGCCTTAGAAAGCCCTCATGCTTACTTCTCTGGTAGAAAAAAAGTACAAGTATCTGTAAACTGATCTTTCCATAAAACTCCAGGACAGAATCTCAGAATGCTGGAGATTGGAAGGGACCCTGGAGATCATCCACTCCAACTACCTGCTGAAGCAGGGCCACCAGGACTGTGGCCAGTTGGGTTTTAGACATCTCCAAGGATGGAGACTTCACAACCTCCCTGGGATGTTGCTCAGTCTCCTTCACAGTGAAGAAGGGTTTGTTGATGTTCAGGAGAAATCTGTGCTTACATGAGTGTCCCTAGTCTGTGGTCCTGTCACTGGGCACCGCTGAAGACAGCCTGGCTTCCTCATCATCATTCCTTGCATCACTTATTTATACACGTGGATAAGATCCCCCTGAGCCTGCTCTTTTCCAAGCTGAATAGTCCCTGCTCTCTCAGCCTGTCTTCATAGGAGAGATGCTCCAATTCCTTCATCACCTTTGTGGTTCTGGGGGGCCGAGCACTGGACACCATACTCCAGATGTGTCTTACCAGCACTGAGCATAAAGGAAGGCTCGCCTCCCTCAGTCATCTGGAGACACTCTGCCGAGGATGCCATTGCCTTTTTTGCTGGCTCATGGTGAACTTTGTGTTCACCAGGACGCCCAAAGCTATTTCTGCCATCTGCTTTCCAGCTGGGTGTCTGAGGTCATTCCTCCCCAGGGGCAGCACTTGGCTTTCCACTTCTTTAAACTTCATGGGGTTCTTCTCTGGCTTGTTGGCATCTAGTCAGAGTCATAAAAGTTCCCAAGAGAAGGATTTAATAACTGGAGCTTGCATTTTTAGTAGTCAGCTAAACAGAGATGGATTTACCTGAGATATGACACTATGAGGATGGGGCAGAAAGTGTCAATTTTCACAGTCAGAAAAACACACACTTAACATGTATGGACAGTGTACAGTCAGCACTTCAGCACAGCCCTTTGTCAGGCCCGTTGTGATATATCATCCATGTGCACATGCTCAGTCCTCCACTGGTGCCAAACAATAACTGTAGTGGGAAGGAGCATTTTTCCATCCTAAGACACCCAGAAGCGTTCCAGATCTTTTCCTTTCCCAACAACTGATATGTCCGGAGAAGTGGGCTATCCCAAACAGACTTCATCTTGGGTCCCTATTAACAGACTAGAGCTCAAATTCTCTCTGCCCTGCATACACCTCCTAGAACCAAAAGACCATTCCAAACCATTGGCATGGACAAAAACAGCAGCATCTCTCACACCTCTGAGGTAGTGTAAGTCAACTAGTCAGGAACAGACAGAGCATGCAAAGATGCTGGTTTTCCCTTGTTAGATGTTCAAAACCTTAGGGAAAATGCAAATCCCTCATAACTTCAAATGTGACAATAGCTTGGCTGAGTCCCTTCAGCAGACGGCTGAATGCTGAGACTGGTGGAGTTGCATCTGAAGTGATAGTCAGATCTCTGGTTGCAGAAGACAGAATGCACTGCTTGGAATCCATGAGGACATGTTTAGCACACTGCTGTTAAATGGAGTTCTACTAATTATTTACAAGGCATATCCTTAAAGATCCTTTATATGATAAAATTAGCATAAAATGTTTTAATATACGAAAATTACCAAAGAGGATGTGTTTGCAAGGGATTTTTCTGTTTGTTTGGTTGGTTTTGTTTTTGTTTGGGTTTGGGGTTTTTTTGTTTACATTTGATAGGACAAATAAAAAGGAATTGCTTTTCAGGGTGAGCTTCTGGTCATTTATATGATTACGATTTTTTTATTAACCTTTTTTCTTCCTTTTTGTTCTGTGCGCAGTAAGCAGGATCCTCTCCTTTTGTAACTTTATCATTTTAATAAACCTTGCCATGCCAGCAGCAACCCAGAAACCATTGTGACCTGCCCATGACCACCTGAGCCCTACTTAATCGATTTAATTAATTTACCTTACACAGTCCTTGATATCAAGTTTAATCAAATACATTTGATACGCCAAAACTCAAAGGCCAGTCTTGTTACATCTTGGTGGAGGAGGTGAGTGTGTGTGTGTGTGGGTGTGTGTGTGTGTGTGTGTTGTAAAAGTTCTTGGGTCTGTCTTTTTAAAAAGAAATTAGCTTTTCCTCTATGATCATTGCTAAGTGAAACCATGTACATAAAGTGTAGACTTACTTCTCTCAAGAAAAGGAAAACAGTAAGAGCAGCCAAACAGGCCCATTCAGTCCATCTGATTGTGATGGGATCATCCCAGTATGGAATGTCCCAGGAAGGGTATAGTAAGATAGCCATTACTTTACTAAGGTTTTAATTGAATATTCTCCCACAAAATAATGATTTACAGTTCATGAGTGTCAGCTACCTCATTTTTTAGCAAGATTTCCAACTCAGAAACATGAAAAGGGGTCAGAAGTACCACATCAGTCCTTGAGTTTATAAACTAGTTGCAAAAAAAATCATAGCAAAAAGAGATGAAAAAGGAAGAGTTGACTATTTATAATCTGGTCAAAATTGCAAAGCCACAGCAAATTGAAAAAAGCCATACACAGAGTGACACACAACTTGAAAACAAGCTGGGTGACTGAGGCACCATCCCCACCAGGTTGTGATTTGTTGATCCCAATACATCACAGCAGCACCTCCAAGAGGGGAAACTGTTGCCCACTACACCCTCACCAAAGCCATCTATAGAGTCAACGCAGGTCACAAGGTGCTCTGCTGCAGAGTGGGCTTCCTTTAAATGTTATGCTCTTTTTACTTTTTTTAAAAATCACCTCCAGTACTTATATTGAAATTACCTCTCTCCTCCTGCTACTGCACAAGCTCCTTTCTAAAGGAGATCTCTGGAAGTCAAGATACATGTTTTGTTTTAGGTTGAACAAAACATCTGCCCTGCCCCTGAAAACAAAGTTAAGGAGAATGATTTGTGGTGGTTCCTGGCTGACGTTTCATGGGGAATGGAGATCAGCAAACCAAGCACCCCAATCAGGTGTATGGAGCACCTCCTTACCTGTGCAGGACAGGCTTGGTCCCCAAGAGGGCACAGGGAAAACTCCTGCTGAGGAGTGAATGCTGGTACCAGAGGAGTCTAGTGACCTGCACAGCCCTTTACCACTACTTGCCATGTTGCTTGGTAATTTCCCATCCCACTGGAGGCCCAGTGACCAGCATGCAGGTAATGTTCAGCATTCCCTGACTCTTCAAGGACAGGGGTAAGCCAAGGTTAATCATAGAATCACTGAATGGTTTGGGTTGAAATGGATGTTAAAGATAATTTTGTTCCAATGCTCCTGTCATGGGTAGGGACAACTTCTATTGAATCAGTTTGCTCCTAGCTGCATGCAGCCAGGTCTCGAACACTTCCAGGGATGGGGCATACATGAGCCTGAGCCCTGTTCCCAAAGCCTCATGGAAGTTCAGCTGGTTGCAGTCCATGCCATCAATATGGCTGGGTGGCTGTGGACTCACAGCACAAGGAACCAAGGATTCCAGGGTTTGGGGTACAGAAATCACCCACTGTTGGAGGTTGAGAGGGGGGTGAAATTTTTCCCCATTCTGACGTTGGGCAACCGATGATTGGATACTTAAGGGCCATTTACTCTTACAAAGAGGCAAAATTGGCCAGGTGTGGCACTGGGACAAGAGATCTGGGGATTGATAGCAGAGCCACTCCCTTGCCAGATTTGGAAGAGAGAGCAGTGGAAAAAGCTGCAGTCTCTTTTTTGGCTGCAACCGTGGAAAAAGCCTGGCTCTGCACTGTTATCTACCTGGTGGGTGAGCTTGCATTTGGGGGAAAGGGGCACAGGATTCCAACTCCCCTCTCCTCTCCGGGAGGGTGCATTTCCCAGCTGCACTGCAGCAGAAGGGACCCAGCTGCCACCACCCTGTGCCCCCGCCTACCACAACTGCAGAGTTCCTGCCACCTTCTCTGCTGGCTGGCCCGGGTGGGCTGGCCTGGCGGCTCCATCTCCCTGCTCTGAGCGCCCTGCTGCGCCCCATCCTGCTGCACGCCATCCCTGCCCAGCCCATCCGCCATTAGCCTTGGGAGGCCAACCTGACCTGGTGCCACAGCGCCTCCTGCAGCTGCACGGGAGTAATTGCACCTGCCCAACTCGGCTGGGAGACCGACAGCGCCCCTGCTGGCTGTTACCATGACTGCATCAAATGGGAAAGTGCCTGGCAGCCCAGGGACATCTGCCACCAGGTGTTTTGGTTTTGTTTGCTGTTACTATTGTTGTTCTTAATTGTTTGCCTCGTCATAGATACTAGTAAAGAACTGTTATTCCTTTTCCCATATGTTTGCCTGAAAGCCCTTGATTCCAAAGTTATAATAATTCAGAGATAAGGGGGTTCACATTCTCTATTCTAAGGAAGGTTCCCACCTTCCTTAGGAGACACCTGTCTTTCAAACCAAGATATACAGGTAAAAAGGGCTGTGAGGCAGGCTGTGTGGAAGGAATATTTGCTATAGGTTAAAAAGTAGTGCTGAGAGTGGAGGAAGGCTACCGTCTGCATCTCTGGATCTGTAACCAATGGCAGTAGCTCACACCCGAGGAGCTGCTGCTAAGGACAGGTCTTGGCAGGCATATGTCTTACATGGACTCTGGAAACTGAGGTAAGACTTTGTGACAGCTTCCCGAGAAGGTCATGGACTGGGACAGCTGCCAGCTCCCAGGAGGCAGGAGCTGCCTCCTGAAAACAAATCAGAATGTGGTTGATGCAAGATACAAACTACTTTGTTTCTTTTTCAGGAGTTGTTGGGTATAGGGTTGTTTTTTTGTGACGATGACTCGAGGCAGTAGGAAGAGCTAAAGAAGAGCTGTTCATTATGATTATTGTTCCTCTGCTAAAGAAACACAATGAATTCTGCCCATTACTCCCAGTAGGATATTTGTCCCCTTCCCTTTCCTTCCTCAAAGAGAAGGTCCTTAAATTAATGTCATCTCAAGATACAAACACACTTTATTTTCCCAACACTTGATTAAGCATATCATTTCCACCATTGATATTTAACATTTAAGTTTAATCATGAAGTTGTTAACCATAAAAAAAACTATTAAATGAATGCAGTATATTCAAAAATATTAGTAAGTATTTCAGAATGAGCACTTAAAAAGAAAATTTATGCATAGAAACAATGGAGAATTACAATTAGAGCTCTAGGGATCAGAGAGTGATTTGTCCAGCCATTACACAGTCATTTCAATTTAAATTAAAATTGCAACTATTTTCTAGTCTACTAAAAATATGTGGTGTCACATTAAGAGTTTTAATGGAGCTTTCTCTAGGGAATGTAGCAAAGCTAGTTAGTAGCACATAAATAAATAAATATTGGAAACAGAACAAATTCTCCACCAAAACACTAATATGATAAAACCAAAAAATTGCACGAGATGACTTTATTTTCTCTAATGAAGCACAGTCCTCATATTAAACAAAAGAAACAGTTCACAGGGTGTCCAAATCGACATGGTTTAACCAGAGCTCACTGACAAAAATAAATAAAAGACTACCAGATATATTTTTCTCACCTGACAAGTACCAGTGTGAATGATGGAGCATACTTTATTCACAAATTGCAACAGCGCTATCTAAATGTACAGTCATCCTTCCTTCAGCTAGAACATATAAAATAAGTCATTATGGTATATCCAATACCCCTGACGTAGGGGAAGTTTGTTTACTCTCTAACTTTAAAGATGTTAGCTTAGTGATTGAGCCTTATGCTTTGACCACTGCAAAACATGTTTTCAGAAAGAGAGGTTTTTACTGAGTTGCTTTATTCAAGTGTACTTAAACACTAAGATTTGACCGCTCAAAATGTACTCACCAAGCCAAAGACAGTCTTCAGGTGAGCCTGAATGGCTTTTACAATTCAGAAGGTACTTGGGATCTGGGAACAGCAACTGCTGTGTTGGGAGAGCTAGCCAGTTTTCATAAAGAGTAGGACAATGTGTTTTGCCTCTTTTGCTCACCAGCTCTGTACCTGGATTTCAGAGGAACAGTAGGAACCTGGAGCTCACCCCATTTGACTCACAATGCTGCAGGTAGGACCTCAGCTGTGGGAGAAGTACCATGCCTTGACTTGCTGCTCTGACCAGTGCGGCTGCTTTTGCTTCTGAAGAGAAGAATCTCTCTCCTGCTTCCTGTGCTCAAAATGTAAAGGAACACAACAATTATCCTGTCTGTAAGTGCCTCCATACCTGTCAGCCCCGGCTAAAGACTTGTCAGTGGGGTGTCTCTTCTTGCACCATCATTAGCAGATCAGTGTGCTGTGCAGTTCTGCACAATGCCTGCACCTGCAGAAGGGTGCAATGGATGGCAACACTCAGACGTGAATGTAAAGAGGTATTCTGAGGTAATGGAAAACATCTCCCAAGCATTCAGCACACTTTAGGGACAGGAGGGTGTAATGCTAAACTCTTCTAAAGCCTGTTTGCTATTAGAGCTCTTAAGCACCCAAAAATTAAAGCTTTAGGGACCAGCAGTTACTGCCAAATATATTATAATAAAACAACTAAAATTTTATTATCAATCTCTCCCCAAAAAAATTGCTGGAATTTTGACATTGGAAGAACTTTCCATATAGCATTCCCAATTGTTTTTTTAACTTGTTATTTTCATAAATTATGTCAGTATTGTATTTCCCTTAGTTAGTATATTGGCTTTAATTTAGTACAACAAAAGGCAGGCAATCAGACTAACAGCCGCAACCCTGACTGAGCTGGATAGCAAAGTCAGTGTGGTTTCCCTTTGTATTGCATCTACACCAAAACTCACTCTGTAGGCTCAATAATTAGCTTAACTTAAATATGTAAACATATTTTGATTTTTCCATCTCAAAATTTAATTCGGTTTTTGTCTGCTCAGATTACATAAATGTTTCCATTTTAAAGCAGACCAGCTGCAATTTCTCAGTTGAGTTCTGCTGACCCTTGCACCTGAACCATCTGCCCGCCCACTCTTCTGCAAAGCCATCTAGATAGACAAGCTCTGAAGAGACAAAGAGAAGAAAAGCAACAAGAGTGATAATCTCTATGAAACGTATCTTCCTCATAATAATTCTAAAGCAGAGGCTTCAGAAAGGATCTGCACATCAAGTTTTGAAGGGAAAAATAATTTAAACATGTGAACTGGTGAGGTGTAGGAGTAAAGCAGGAAGGGTTCCCTGCTGTTCATTCTTCAAAATCAACATGCTACACAGTCTTGTTAAGATATCAAAATTACTCCAGTTCTCCTTCATGAACTGGTTTTCTTAGTAATCTGTAAAAAATTTATCTGTACTTTCAAAGGGCATTTCATACTGCAATAGATAGGAAATGTGATTGCCAGAAGGACAGAAGTTACTCCATAAATTACTGAGACAAGGGAGTGAAAGAACTGAAAGGTCTTCTGCTGAAGAGGGTAGAACTTCTAGTAGGTTCTTCAAGTACCGGTCTGGCACTAGTCCTGCTAAATATCTTTATTAGTGGCCTAGACACAAACTGTAAAAGGCACTACAGAAATTTGCAGATTAAGTTAGAGATCACACAATTACAGCATCATTTAGGTTGGAAAAGACCTCTAAGATCAAATTAGTAAAAGGGTTAATGTAGTATCACTGTGTTCATCACTAACACCAAGTGCCATATCCACATACCTTTGGAACACTTAGAGATGGTGATTTCACCACTGTCCTGGGCAGCTTGTCCCAGGGCTTGACAACTCCTTCAGTGAAAAAGTTTTCTCTAATATCCCTCTAAACTTCCCCTGCTGCCACTTCAGGCCATTTTTTCTGGTTCTGCGGCTAGCTGACTGGGAGAAGAGCCCAACTCCAACCTTGTGACAATCTTCTGTCTGGGAGTTGTGGAAAATAAGAAGGTCCCCACCAAACCTCCTTTTCTCCTGGCTGAACCCCTCCAGCTCCCTCAGCTACTCCTCACCAGATTTCTGCTCCAGACCACTACTCATCTCCATTGCACTTCTCTGAACACAATTCAGAAGATCCACAGAATATTCTGAGTTGGAAGAGACCACTACAGTCCTCAAAGTCTGACTCCTTCTTTGCACAGGGTAGTCCCAAGAATCACATCGTGTGCCTGAGAGCATTGTCCAAATGCTTCTTGAACTCTGTCAGGCTTGGTGCTCTGACCACTTTCCCAAGGAGCCTGTAAACAGAATCATTTGCAAATTTACTTAGTATCCCTCTAAGTCTTGCATCCAAGTTGTTTAGGAAAATGTTGAAGAGAACTGGACCAAAGATGGAATCCTGCAGAACCCCACTAGTGGCCTGTCACCAGCCTGATGTCACACCATTCATTTTGTGCCCAACCCATGAGCTAGCTGCTTACCCATTGCATGATATGTTTATCCAGCTGTGCTCTAGATTGTCGAGAAGGACCCTTTAAGAGGCAGTATGTTAAGATCTGAATATTAGAGAGAGGTGTCTCTAGCTGAATTAAGGTGCAAACAAGACCAGTCAATAATATGAGTTTTATTTAACAGTAAATGTGAGATAAAGAGAGATTAAAAAAAAAAAATAGAAAAGAGAACAGATGGCAGAGAGAGAGAGTGAAAGAGACAGATTAAGTAGAAAGGTAGCGTCCCTGTGGATCCAGACAGTGCCTCATCGGTCCTTTTCATCCTGGGCTTCTCAGTGGTGGGGGTCCTGAAGTTCCTCAAAACTTCTCACCTTTTATACATTTTAGCAACAAAAAATTAATGCTCATTGACTACACAGTTCTCTTATTCTATTGGTTGAATGATTCTTTCTCTTCTAATGCTAATTAGTCCCATGCTCAGTCCTTCTCTTGATTCAGTGGGTGTCTTGTCTTGAGTCAGTGGTCTATGGTTTCTCCCTGCCAGACCTGTCAGAGCTGAGTTTCACCATAGCTGCTGAGTGCATTTTCCTTGTGGGTACATACTCTCCCAGGTGTGTGTTTACTTTTCCTTAGGCCTGAGATAAATGGACAATTGTACCACCTTTGTCTTATCTTAAGTTCTCATCAGGTGGCTTAACTCCCAGTCATGGAATCCAAGCAGCATATTCTGGGTAGGGTAACATGGGAGAGGGAAGGGTGGGGAGAGGAGTGGGGGGAGTGGGTTTTGGGGGTCACAGATGAGCAGTTGCTTAGTGCTAGAGGAAATGGTGATCTTTAAGTCTCTTACACAGTATCAAAAGCTGTACTGAAATCCAAAAATATTATTTCCACTGACTTCTCTTGATTATCTAGGTGGGTTACCTTGTCAAGGAAAGGAAATTAGATTTGATAAGCAGGACTTAATTCTCATGAAACCATGCTGACTGTGACCTCTGCCTGTGTTGCCCTTCAGCTGTTTTTAATACCTCCCAGAATAACCTTCTCCATAACCATACCAAGCACTGAAGTGAGACTGATGGGCCTGTAGTTTCCAGGGTCATCCTTCTTGCACTTTTTGAAAATTGGGACCATGTTAACCAGCTTCCTCTCAACTGGGACCTCTCCAGATTCCCAGGACTGTTCAAATATTGAGAGAAACCTCACAATGACATCAGCCAGCTCTCTCAGTATTCTTGGATGAATCCCATCAGGCCCCATACATTTACAGGGATCCAGCTGGTGCAGCAGATCCCTACAACTTCAGGATCAACTGTGAGTTTATAATTCTTAAGCCATAGTCCTTCAGCTCAGGGTACTGGGACCCCCTTAGCCATGTTGAAGAGAGGTAAGAAGAGCATTAAATATCCCTATCTTGTCAAACTCCCTGTTTGTGAGGTGACTGTCCTCATTCTGGAAGGGGCCAATGTGATTTCTGCACTGCTTTGTGCCAATGTATTTAAGAAACCACTTTTTATCATCCCCCACAGTTCTGGCAAGTTTCAACTCCAGCTAAGCTTTGGCTGCAAAAAGTTCCTCCCTGCGGAGCAGCATCTCTTGTGTTCTTCCCATGTCATCCCAACCTTCTCCTGCTGGGCATACACCTTCCTTTTCTGCTTTATCTCCAAAAGAAGATCCCTGCTCAGCCAAGCCAGCCTTCTATCTCATCTGCTTGACTTTCAATATTTTGAAATTGCCTCTTCCTGTGCCCTCAGGAGGGGATGCCTAAAAAGTGGTTAGCGCTAATGGACCCCCAGCACCTTTGAAAGGATTTTCCCAGGGATCTTGCACACTGTTTCCCTGAGCAGGCTGAAGTCTGCTCTCCTCATGTCCAAGGGTGAAATTTTTCTAGCACTTTTCCTCCTAGCAACAGACATTTTAAAGTCAATCACTTTGTCTCTGCTGTAGCAAACATGGCCACCAATCGTGTCATTCATGCAACACTCTGTTAACAAGCAACACACCAAGGAGGACGTCTTTCCTAGTCAGATCTCCCAGTACTTGTCCTAAGAAGTTGTCATCCAGGTGTTTTAGTAATCTTCTGGGCTGGATTGTACCAGCTGTGTGATGTTCCCAGGTGATTTCTGACAGGCTGAAGTACCCCAGAAGGACAGGAGCAGTCGACTTGGAAGTATCCCTTAGTTCCTCAAAGAATAACTCGTTGGCGTTATTGTCCAGGCTGGGAGATCTATGGTGGACACTCACAGAGACATCTGCATCATTTACTGTCCCTTGATTCTTACCCAGAGGCTCTCAACTGTGCCACTGCCAACTGTGACCTCCCTGCATTCTAACCCATCTGTTACATACTATGCCTCCCTCCGCCTCATCTGCCTCATCTGCCTTGCCTA
This sequence comes from Acanthiza pusilla, assembly GCA_036630365.1. Lineage (NCBI taxonomy): Eukaryota > Metazoa > Chordata > Aves > Passeriformes > Acanthizidae > Acanthiza > Acanthiza pusilla. The sequence continues at coordinate 54,115 of JAXCHO010000128.1, forward strand.
TTCTTCCTAAAGAGTCTGTAACTCTTCAACAGGGCGCTTCAATCACAGGATTCATCCCAGGAAGGTTTCGTTTATGCCAATTATGTCAAATCACCGGAACTGAGCTGAAGATTCAAGTTTCTCTTGTTTGTTCCTCGTACTGCGTGTGTTGTTACAGAAGCACTTTAGGTGCAGTTCCTTGTAGCCAATGCCTCGTGATTGAGGGATCCCACTAGTGCTCAGTTCCTCAAGTTTTGGTGCATCCCCCCACTGCCCCTCATTACCCAGCCCAGTTTTGTCCCTTTCTCCCTTCCAAACTAGTTTAAAGCTCTATCAATGAGTCCTCCTAGTTCCTATGCTCAAAACCTTTTTCCCCTCTGATTCGTGCATCCCATCAGGTGCCAGCAGACCAGGTGTGGCATAGACCATCCCATCGTCAAAACCCCAACATTATTCTGATGACATCAACCCCAAAGCCAGGTGTTGATCTGATGGATATGCTTGTTCCTTGAAATGTTGTTTCTTGAATATTATTCCTTGCTTCTGGAAGGACAGAGGAAAACACTGCCTGTGGTCCTGATCCTTCAACCAATCATCCCAAAGTCCTGAAATCCCTTTAAATTTCCCTCAGACTTCCATTTGTTATCTTATTGCCAACTTGAAGAACCAGTAACAGATAATCAGAGGGCCTTAGCAGACTGGAGAGTTTTCCAGTAATGTTCCTTGCTCGAGCTCCTGGGAAACAGTAGACTTCCCTGTAAATTGAGTCCAGTCTCTATATCAAACCCTCTGTTCCCCTTAGAAGGGAGTAATGAGAACTACTCTTCCTCTTAACAAATGAGGTTGTGATGCAGAGGTAAATTGTGTTGCCCTAGCTGGCCCCTCCATCTCAGAAATACCTTCAGCCACCTCATCAGCTGACAGTCTTTCTGGTTCCAGGACTTCCTACCTGTTGTACAAAGTGCTAGTCCTACTTGTCCTCATCATGTTTTCAGGAGGAGGAGCTTTTCTCCTAGAACTGGCAGTGATCAGCTTCCAGCTCTCCCATTCAACAGGCCATTGACTATTTGACAGCATTCTGAATCCACCTGTCTCTCCACTAAAACAGAAGTTTGAGACTCCTGAGACTGTAGCACCTCTGAGAATTCATCAATCTCTCATTCTCTTGAATACTGTGTATTCACTTCACCTCATGGTTTCTTCACTTGGCAATGCAGGACAGCGACAACAGCTCACCTGAAAAAGGAATGGTTGGCCTCAGCCTCACAGACATCCAGCACTCCTGATAACCTGAGACCTGGAGAGCTACATCTAGCATCAGCAAGTCTGCCTGGCTGGAGGCTTCTGACATGGCTGGTGCAGTGACTGTAGCAGCTGCAGGGGAATGAGCTTTATGGTGTGCCAAAACTATACCTGAAAGAGAATACACTATTAAGACTGGTGCTGAAAAGATCTTAGTCTCACCGCTACCTGGTCTGTTTCCTGCCTCTATTGGCTGCTCCTAGGTAGCTGGAGAGGAGCCCTTCCTGCTGACCCTGTCCATGGAAACTGACATGCCATGCCCCCACTTGCCCTTTTCCACTGGTCCCCACTCTGGGTCATTCATGCTCCTTAGAGCCATTTAAATCTCCCTTGCTGCTTCTGACAACGAACCCTCCTTGCTGGTTGGTTGCCAAGGGCTTCCAGGTCTGCATGGGGCTCAGGGCTGCTGCTCAGGTATACCCAAGCTCAGGAACCCCCCTGCACAGCTGAATCTAACTCTCACCCCTAGACTTATCTCAGTTGCCACTGATGCTGCCTCATCAACAGACAACTGTCTTTCTTGTCATGATGGGCCCAAAACTGAAGATGATCAGAGAGGAACAGAAAGGAGGAACTGAGAACATGCACAGTGGAAAGAACATGAATATCCACAGCACAAAGTAGAAGCAGTATTTCTGGTAGAAAGAGAGCAAAAAGTGTGGCTATTGCATGAAATCCATACAGGGACTTAGAAGAATAGAGACTACTTGATTACCTGCTTTTAGAAGAAGATGAACCAAGATCACCTCAACACCAGGATAATGAAATGGAGAGTCAAGATGAGGCCCCAATGCTTGGTGAATTCAGTCTTCCAAATCATACATTGGTAAGTTGTAATTACCCATATGCTAGAGATAAGCTTAATGGTAATGCCAAGTTGATGCTCATGTACTATTGTCATGATTTCGTCCCGGCTGACAACTCAGCCCCACGCAGCAACTCGCTTACTCCCTCTCAGTGGGATGGGGGAAAGAAATGGAAGGGTAAAAGTTAAAACCCTTGGATTTAAATCAAGACAGGTTAATAAGAGAAGAAAAAGCACACAAGGAAATTAAATAATTGAATTCCCCACTTTCCATGGGCAGGAAGGTGCTTAGCCAAACGCAGGACAGCAAGACTCCTTCATGCCTAACCGTGACTCAGGAGGACAAATGCTGTCCCTCCCTTGCTCCTTCCTGCAGCATTAAATGGTGAGGATGACACCATATGGTTGAAGATATCCCTTGAGTCAGTTGGGTTTGGCTATCCTGGCTGTGTCCCTTCCCAACTCCTTGTGCTCCCTGGACTGCTTGCTGTGAGAGCATGAGAATCTGAAAAGCCTTCACTTAGGTTAAGCACTGCCCAGCAATAGCTGAAATGTCTGTGTTATCAACGTTATCCACATCCTAAACCCAAAACACGGCACTGTACCAGCCGTGGGAAGTAATGAATTCAATCCCAGCCAAAACCAGGACAATAATGAATGTAAATGGAGTTTTGTTTTCAAAAGAAGTTTCACGGAATTGATGTTAGTATAGGCTCCTAGGAATAGCATACTGTCAGGGACTGAAATAGTTCATGCCTCAAACATTGATATAAAGTTTTGCTCATTGTACCAAAAACTGTATAAAGAAACTACAAAGAAGCCTCAGTGAGGATGCCTGACTGGGGCTTTGGACTGAGAGTCAAACTGCTGAGATTAGATAAAGAGAAACCTATTGTTCAGTCATCTCAGGCTGAAGGAAAGGTATGCATCCACGAAGGCCAAAGCCACCAGCTGCACTGAGAAGCATCCCCGGCTGAGTTTGGGGTGGGGGAGAGCACAGCTCACAAAGCCAGGGCTACACAGACTTCTCCCCCAGCCAAGGGGGGAGGAGGAGGTTTTGGGTGCAGTGGCATAACCTCTGGTGACAGGCAATCAACACCCATCCTCTGTTACACAAACTGGTCTAGCTGTGGAACCCCCAACCCCACAGGCCACATCCACAGGACTTTCACGTGAGAGGCAGCTGAGGGGGTGTCCTAATCCTTCACAGACGCCCCAAAGTGCTGGGCCTTGCACCACAGGACTGCACGCAATGCAAGCAGAGTCTGCTGCAAGGGACTGTCCCTCCCCAGGGGGACATGGCTGGACATTGCCACCTGGCCTGACCGTATATTAACCCATGGGATTCTGGGCTTTTGAGGGGACCATCACCACCAAGAAGACCAAGCTGGAGAGGATCAGTGCTACATCGTTGGTATCCATGGATGGTGATATTCTTTTATTCTGTCTCTGTCCGTCTCTTTCTGTCCCCCCCACCTCTTTTGCTACTTCTCCTTTTCTCTTTTCTTCTCTCTCTCTCATATTTACTATCCAATAAAACCCATACTATTGACTGGCATATAGTCTCATTTGCACCTTAATTCGGGCAGAAGTATTTCTAAAGAACCTTAATAATTGGATCTTAACACATACCAAGCATGTTTTTAAGACTGACTGATACACATGACATTATACAACCTGGCTGCCTGAATGCAAGCAAGCAAGACAAACCTTTGGGCCCTGTATTCATCTGTGCAGAGGCTTCCATGAGCTTGGCACATATCCCATCCTTCTCCTTATCCACATAGCTCCTTTACCTGTTAACCCTTGTTTTCATCTGAGTTCCACTTGAGGTCAGCTGAAATAGATTTCCAGCAATGTCAGTAAATAAAATTACTGATAGAGTAGCAGCAGTTTGGCTTTAAAAATAAAGGCACACATGATTCTTGTTTCTTGCCCATTTTCTAATTCCTATCACCAAATGTTATGCATTGACAGAAAGGAATATTAATTTAAAAAAGCAGGACAGGAGCCTGTGAAGCCTTATTTCACAAATCAGAGCTTGTAACATAATGTGAATAAAATCAGTGGTCTTTAGCTTAAAAAGAATGAACAAGACATCTTAATTACTTCTTGTCCATCCACAACATCAGTTTTGTCACCATAGGGGGAAGATAGAGATCACACAGAGAATGTGATTTTGAGCAGTGGCAGTTTGGATGTTGCAGGATATTTCTGCAGTCATTCCTGAATTAAAACTCAAGGAATTCAAAAGGCAAAAAAACCAATTCTTCAGCCCTTCGGTTGTGTGATTGTGATTGGTCATTTAAAACATGTCATGCTATTCATTAGTGAAACTATTATCCATATGCCTCCTTCTATCAGCCCTTCCATCTTCTAACCTTATTTCATTCTGATAAAATTCCAGGCAGAAGCCAAATTCTTGGGGAGAAATTTGTATTGAAACAAGAAAGCAAGGAAAACCAGAGATCACATGATACTGCAGCACTCCAGATGCATCAGCTACAACTCTCAGCTGTTCCATCGACACTTTTAGCTGATTTCCAACTTATCTCTGATATTTAGCAGACTCAAATTTCAGCATGCAGAAACCAAACGGGAGTGTCAGGTTGCCGCTGGGAACACTGAAAGTATCTAAGGGCTGATATGAAGCTTTAAGTACCAATGTATTATAAAAATAGGCTAGCTATGCTTTTAGCAACACAAATGTTTAATTCGTATGCCAGTCGCACACTACATGAGAGATCTCCTGCACTCTATGGGCATGACCATTTACACTTCAGTACTAGCAGTTAATGGATGCCAGGACCATAGTTGCCTCCTACAGCACAGGCAGTCAAGGGTACCCCAGAACCCATTCTGGACGCTGGCCCACTGACCCCACATGGGTCCACTGCTCACCATTTAATCTAGCTTGGTGTTCACTGCAAGCATGCAGCACTTGCACACTGGCCCATGGGCACCACTCTAGACTTGTGTATCCATCCCCCTGAAAACCACCATTCACCCTCTGCCTGGGTGACATCCCTGCCCAGAGCTGAGGCCTTCTGCTTACTTGCTGGTCCAGCTTTGCTGTTGCTCGGGAATACATATACACACCTGGGTTGGGGGTGACGCAGCCAGCACCAGGCTGAAACCTCTGTGCATTGCCCCATCAGCTGGCACCATTGCACCAGCCCTTCCAACACCCCAGACCCTTAAGATTCCAGCCTCACTTAGTGCAAAGTTCTGTTTTGATGCAGTTTCCCCAGAGCCCTGCACCTGCTGTGACTGATAAGGTTGGTTTGTTGTCTTTCTGTCACAGAATGTAATCATAAAATGTGTCAAGCTGAAGGGACTCATAATCAAGTCCAACTCTTCATGCAGGACTGCCTGTCAGATTTGCATTCCTTTATTTTTAATTTCTGACTTTCCCGCTTTTCCTTGGTATCCCATTTGACAAGGTCCTTGATCAGATAACTTTTCCAAAGTGAACATGACCACATTCCACAGCCCCTTAACAATTAATGTGATCAACTACCCCGGCTCTCGTTACTACCTCTCTTACCATGTCAGGTGAGTTTATGTCATTGTTTGTGTTGTCCTGCTTTTCCTATTAGTCCCTTCTGCATCTAAAATGTTCTTGACCAGAAACATTTCAAGGAGCTGCAGCTCTCTTTGCTCTCCCCACTTGCAAAAGTTTCTACTTTTTCTTGAAATCCACTGAAAATATTCCTGTTCCTTTAGCTGTCTAAAAAGCAGCAAAGGGACAACTCGGCATTGGAAAAAAAATTGATGGATTCTTCTACCTTGGTACAGACAAAAAAACCCTCCAGTTCCTGAGGAAACGGTCACAGAGAACAAGCAGAGAGTTTTCAATAGCAGCCATATCTTGTGTCTGTCACTGCAAGCTTCCAGCAATCCTCAGCCCTCTGGCCCACCCCCTCGGGTGGATATGCCTCAGGCTTTAGTTAAGGGGCAATATCGTGGGGTTTACATGTAGCATATGGCAGTTAACTCCACTTTAAGAAAAAGCTGCAGAACACTGCCAACTTGTCTAGATAGTACTAGATGTCTTTGCACAGAGAAAGGCTTCAACATGTGTCTTCCCACTGCTGTTGCTTGGGCTTAGCCTGGTGTGGTTTCTACTGCAACATAACTAAAGGCAGAAATAACACCCCACACTACACCCAGCACAAGCATTGGAAGATATGCACCATTTTGTAAGGTATGACAGCCCCCTTGGCCAACTCTTGGATGTTCTTGCTTGTTCTGCATATTTCAAGTTTTGTTTCTGGTGCTTAAGTACTGTTAAAGGTGTCACTGAATTCCTTGTAGACAGTCAGGTGACAAATGCCTTCCCCATTCAGAACAGTTCAAAGGTGGTGTTGTTCTTCAGCTATCCTCATATCATCACATTAACACGAGAGCATCAGAAAGTGCACAGGCTTGTTAAGCATCACTGAGGCTTTGTAATGAGATAGTGCAACGCTTTATATGGGATCAGTTTAAATCCTAGCACTCTTGACTTCACATTTATTGAAGCCCATCCTATTTTGTACAACACTGAGCATATAGTGTAACTCTGGGAACCACAGCTGTGACTTAGTTAATGATCTCAATAAATCCTACTTAAGCAGAGACAGGAAGAGAATTATGCAAATGACTATTACTGTGCACCATGCACTTGATTTCTGAAGACATACCACAATAAGCTTCAGCACATAAACACCAGTGCTTTTTTAACCCAGATAGATATGTGAAAAATATGTAAGCAAGGGAATGGTTTACAGAATTTTGCTTCAGAAAATTTGCAGTTGCAGAACATTTATTACAAACCTAACATTAAAGGACGCATAGAGAAGGAATATGTACAAAGAGGGATGGTTTAAAACCCAAGATGACAGATTTTTCACATATAGCTGTGACTGTGACAAAGAATTACTTCTCTAAAAAGACCTTTCTAAAACATTGTGATAAAAGACTCTGCCACTCATACTTGGCAGCTAGATAAGATGTCTTCCATCAGCCTCTTGTAGACCCAGGCATCACCTTTAAGCCGTTGTCGCCGGATACCTATTGCTTCAGGCTTACTGAGTTGACACACTTCTAACTCAAACTCCATAGTTACTTTACCAAAATCTGACCGTGTTTGACATTTCAGGGTATAGCTGTAAAACAGAAGGGAAAACAGAATAACCATTGAACCATTTAGTGTTTGTTTTGCAATGCAATTTTAAATTAATAGCAGCACTTTAAAGAAAACATCCCATTGCTGTTCAGAATACAGAGAAACAACCCACAATTTGGTCACCTGAGAGCTTTGTGAATACTGTAGTTTCAGGGCACTGTATTTATCATTACACCCTAGGACCAATATGCAGCACCAATGTCCTACACTGCCACAGGAAACCCTGCTAGCCAAAGACCCCCATCCTCAGAGGTGGAATGATGGAAAGTTCCCATGTTTTTCCTAGACATCACTCTCCTCTCTGTTACAGCTGAGCTGGTGTGAAAATAGGAAAAACTGAATGCACAGTTTGAGTCATTACCATGGGAGCAGGTGCTGCTGTGCAATCCAGCATCCTTCCAGATTATGAGTTTGAAAACGTATCAGAGGTTGATGTACACTCTGATGTTCTACCAACACCCATCACTGAAATACTCAAGAACTTCAGAAATTGCATATTGAAAAGTGAGCACAATGGTTATTTCATGCATTAGGAGCTCAGGAAATAGTCATTCTAACCAATCAGTACCTTAAATTTAGCTAGTAAACCGTACAAATTCAAATAATCCACAAAAAGGTGTGCAGCTTCTGCACACCTTTTAAAATGTACTGACCTCTTGCCTAAAGGCTAATATCTTTTAACTGCTGAGAAGGAGGGTTAAAAGGTATCCACACTACTTTCCAAAATTGTCCCATCTGGTCATGTGACTGTATGTAAAACGACCTTTTGTATTTAAAATTTCACATGAGACAGAGGCTGATGTGAATTTTGCCCAAGAGGTACCCTATTATAACCTACTATTATTGGTTTATACCTGTTGGTGAAAGAGCTCTGCTAGAACACACTTAATAGTTTTGCACTGTTTGAACAAGTTTTATTGCACACATTCATTTAGTGCTTCGTACAATTTCTATAAAGATAATTTTACAATGGGGTCAAGAAACTAAGTTTAAATACTTTGCTTTTTCAAGGACTGGACTAGTGACCATTCAGAAAAATACAAGTTGAAGTAATCATAGTTTATACTTACCCCTTCTGAACATATTCCACATGCTTCTTTGAAAGAACAATGATTATTTCATTCAACAATTGGTCTGGATTCAGTAGATGAGTGATGGTAATATTACAGTGTGCCTAAAAGTAGTCAGCTTGTTAAAACAATTCAAGGAATACAAAAATAAAAATCTATCTCCTAAAACTGAAGACATGGCAAAAAGTTTTCACTAAGGAAGTTTCAGGACAGCTAACCATAGTGACAAATGCTTCAGCACCCCAGAACTATCACCCTGCTGGTATGGCCTCGAGTTGGGAAATGGCCTAGAGCTGAGACAGAGTGCTTCTGATACCAAGGAACGGGCATAGCACCATGCAACTTTTCATGTATGAAGAAAACACATTACTTACTACTTTTAAATTTACTGTTATAGGGGCTTTTAATCACATCTAGTACTTCCTGTATCAGTCTTGTGCACTAAGTGACCTTCTGAACAACTGGCAGATGCCCAGAGGTAGCGGGAGGAAGCATATGACAATTGTAATGTGCCAACATGTCCTATCTGGCTTCTGAAGTCACAGAAGCAGCCAAGAGAAGACAAGACTGAAAAACAGCTTGAGAAATGAACATAGAGTTGAGGATGCAAAGTCTGTAGAAGAGTGGTTCTTGCAGTCCTTATTTAGATTTAAATGTATGCAATGTCCTGACATAACTGCTGTAACACTGTCTTGCTGTACTGTAATCCAGAGTCTCTAGACATGCCTCAGGAATTTTGCACATATTATAGACAAGAGAAACTGAGGCAGGAGGCTAAAGGCATTTAGAGACAGAATATCTAGCTTCCAGTTGCTCAGGTTCCTGGGCAATTTGCACAGTCTAGACTCCTGTCTGATGGGCTGGTCAGGTTTGTAGCCCAACATCTTGTCCTGAATTTGTATGACTGACAGACATCTCTCAGTGTGTATTAGGTATCCCAGCAGCCAGTCAGCTGAAGGGACACATCACTGGCTTTTACAGAACTGCTTATGCCTTGGTAAGCAGCCTGCTTTCTTTCATGGTAATTATATTTTTCAAACATACTGCCTACAGATTCAAGTACAAATTCTTCCTTGTACAGCTTCTGAAGTACTTAAGTTGCATTTGAGTGATGTACGCAGAATCACTAGGGTTGGAAGGGACCTCTGGAGATCATGGCAGTCCAATCCCCTTGTCAAGGCAGGGTCCCCTAGTGCAGGTGACACAGGAATGTGGCCAGGTGGGCTTAGAATGCCTCCAGAAAGGGAGACTCCATGACCACCCTGGGCAGCTGTTCCAGGGCTCTGCCACCCTCAATGTAAAGAAGTTCTTCCTCATGTTGAGGTTGAACTTCTTGTGGTTTATTTTATGGCCACTGCTCCTCATCCTATCACTGGGCACCACTGAAGAGTCTGACACTCTGACACCCCTTTGAGGTATTAATACGGATTGACAAGATCACCTCTCAGTCTTCTTTAGACTAAACAGGCTCAGTTCCCAGTCTCTCCTAAGTGTTGGGTGTTCTTAATAGGCAGGGCAGTGAGATGTGCACAATCCAGCATTATCTTAGCAGAGCCAACAGAAGCAGCGTTTGTATGACAGCTCACCATCGCTCTAAGTGATTCGTTTAGATGTGTAAACAAGTAGCTAGTAACCAATCTACTGCTTAGATATAGAGAAGTAGAAGATGTATATAAGTAGCCTTCTGATCTGTAATAAACGGCTTTCACCGATCATATTGGTCTGCGTGTGATTGACCCGAGCCTCTGCAACACCTAAGAGATGCTTCAGCCTCTTAATCATTTTTATGGCCCTCTTCATCAGCTCCTTTTCTTTCTTGAATTGTGGAACCCAGAAATGGACACAGCATTCCAGATGTGGCCTCACCTGGGCAAGGCAGAGGGGCAGGATCCCCTCCCTGAACTGTTGGCCATACTCTTCCTGATGCACTCCAGGATCCCACTGGCCCTTCTGGCCCCAAGACACCCTGTCAGCTGACAGTCAACTTCTCATCCACCAGCACCCCCAGGTCCTTCTCCACAGAGCTGGTCTCTTGTAGGTCACTCATGATCTATTCTGATGCGTGGGTAATTCATCCCCAGGTACCAGACCAGTGCTTTTCTTTGTTGAACCTCATTAGGTTTCTCTCTGCCCAATTTTCCAGCCTATCAAGTTCCCACTGAATGACATCACAGCCTCCAGGTGGATCAGCCAGACCCCTAGCTTCAAGACTGAGGCAAAGAAGGCATTCAGTAATTCCGCCTTCTCTGTGTCTTCCATTACCAGTACACCCACCTGATTAAAAACCTTCCCCCTGTTTCCCCTAATCTTACTTTTGCTGCTGATGTACTTGTAGAATGCCTTCTTGTTGTCACTGATATCCCTTGACAGACTCAATTTCAAGCAGGCCTTAACCTTCCTAGTCGCATTCCTGCATATTCTGACAATGTTCCTTCCTATAGTCCTCCCACATGGCTTGTCCCCTTTTCCACATCGCATAAATTTCCTTTTTCCCTTTGAGGTTTGTTAGAAACTCCCTGCTCATTCATGTAGATCCCCTGCCCCCTTTGCCTAATTTCTTTCTCACAGGGATATGCCGGACTTGACCTTGGAGGAAGTGATGCATGAATATTGAACAGCTCTCCTGGACTCCCTTCTCTTCTAGAGTCCCATCCCATGGGATTCCTCTAAGTAGATCTTTGAAGAAGTTGAAGTTAACTCTCTAGAAGTTTAGGATTCTAGTCCTGTTACCACTCTGCTTCCTGCACACAGATCCCACATTCCATCATCTCATGGTCATGACAGCAAAGACTGTCCTCAGCTTTCACATCTTCACTCAGTCCCTCCTAGTTTGTTAGTACAATGTCCAGCAACACACCTTTCCTTGTTGGCTCTTCCACTATTTTTGACAAAAAGTTATCTTCAACAACCTTCAGGAACTTCCTGGACTGTGTGCACTGAGCTGTTTAGTTCCTCCAGCAAATATCAGGGGGTTTGAAGTAGCCCAGGAGAACCAGGACCTGTGATCATGAGGGTGCTTCCATCTGTCCACAGAAAGACCCATCAACTTCCTTCTTCTGATTGAGGGGACTATAGTAAACACCCACAACTAGTGTCACCTATTTTAACCTTTCCTTTAAATTCTCACCTATAAACTCTCAACTCAATCACCTGATCCTGGGTAGAGCTCAGTACATTCCAGTTGGTCTCCCACATAATGAGCAGCTCCACTACCTCATCTCACTGACTTGGCCATCCATGACAACATTTCAGTCACATGACCTATCCCACCCTGCTCTGTCATTGCAATGAGATCATGGCCCTGTGACCACACATAGATTTCTAGTTCTTGTTTATTCCCCATGCTGTCCATGTTTGTGTCCAGCATAGAGGTAATCAAGCAACTGGGTTCCATAGAAGGGGTGTAAAGAGCAATCATCATAGGCATACACACCCTCAGTGTGGTTTGCCCTTTGATCCTCATCTTGAGAGGCAGCCAAGGAACATACGTCACTGCACGGGCTGGTATAACCTACTCACCAGGAGGAAGCAATGGCACAAGCATTGCCATTTTGAACCCCACTCCCTAGTCCTTCAGTTTAAAGTCTGTCTCTCCAAATTGGCCAGGGGGCTGCCAAAGATTCTCTTTCCAGCTTCAGACAGGTGGATTCCATCTCTGTTTAACAGGCTATAATCATTAAAGTAGAACCCATCGTCATAAAAGCCAAAACCTTCACAATAGCACCAGCCATGAAGCCAGACATTGATCTGCCACTATGCATCTGCTTCTGACTGTCCCCTTTTCTCTATGAGAAGATGACTTGGGTACCAATGTTTTTCACCTGCCTCACGAGGCATTTCTAGTCTTCCTTGATCCTGCCTGTTGTTCTGCTTGCAGCATCATTTTTGCCACATAAGGTAGTAGCAGGTAGAAGTCCATGCTCTTGAGATGTTGGGGTACCCTCTCGGCAACATCACAGATCCTAGCACCTGGTAGGCAGCAAACTTCTCATGACTCTTTATCAGGCCAGTAGATGTGTGTCTCAGTGCCCTTTAATAGAGAGCCACCCACTACAAGTGCTCAGTGGTTCTTTTTATGGTAACCTTGCCCATGGGACATCTAAAACCTTCAAATCATCATATCTGTCTTTGGTCTGAATGTTGGCATGTGGAAGTTGAATTGGAGCACTGCTTTTATGGACTACAAGTGCTCAACGTGTCTCCTGCTCAGCAGTATCCATTGTAGGTGGATGGTTCTGAAGCCACAACTATCTCCATTTCAGCCCCTCTAATAGTGCACAGCCTGTTAACTGTCTCTTGTTATTCAGCCGTCTGTCACAACAGGCAAACAATCTGTGCACACTTTGTGCAGATAATAGCCTTTTCTCCAGTAGAACTACCTGGGCATTCTTTGCAAGTTGCCACCTGCACTGCAGTCTCCTTCCTTACCAGTTCCATCTGGATGGAAGCATTTTACCTTTCAGGGGCTCTCAGGAGACACACTGATCTTGGCTCTAAGCCAAGTGTCCACCATTATAGCAGAGACCCAGAGCATTTAACATTTACCTAAGCTGTGGACCTATTTGCAGATTGCAGCATCCTCCCAACATGTTCTGCCCATGCAAACTGCCACACAAACTGCCACTGTTGCACTATGTGCTTTTTGATGGCTCTGTTCATCATGTTCCTGGTTGCTTATGCTCCCTAAAGCTGTTTAAAACTCCCTCACTGCTCCTGGCACCACCCCCTCCTTGCCTGGCTGGCTACTGAGGGCTTCCAGGTCTGGACAGGGCCCAGGGCTGCTGCGTGGATAGCCCTGAGCTCATATAACCCCTTTGCACAGCTCAATCTAACCCTCACCCCTAGCCTTAGCTTAGTCACTGCTACTGCCGCCACTTTGCCAACTGACTGCTCTGTTCAGTAGTATCATGCCAATGCCATTTGATTTGTACTCTACAAAGTTAATACTAATCTCATGAGTAAATTTTGGTAAGAATAAATTATCAATGAAATACTAAAGTGCAACACATTCTTGAGGAACTGCTTTTTCTATAGGTGCTTAAATAAGGACAAGTAGCTAACCAACTCAGACACAGTGACATTGAAACTTTAACAATTAAAATTATGCTGACAGAAATTCTTTCACAAGGTGTAGTTATTTAGGTTCTAACTCTAATTTCAAATTCTGTACACATCTAAAGACTACCCTGGAGTGGACGTATTGCTGCTGGACTACAGAAACGTAAGCCAAGTTTTTAGGGGGGGATCTAGCAGTATCTCCATCTGAATAACATGATTAAAAACTGTCAGATAGGGCTCCTGTAAAACTATGCCACTTCCTACACATTTGATGGTCTATAAGCAGCCATGGCCAAACTCCTCCCTGGATCTGTTGCCTGAAATCAGACTAACAGAGCGTGATACCTGGGGCACTGTCTTGTTAATAGTGATGCTGTAAGAGCACTTTACTGTAGAATGCAGGCAAGACAGGTCACAGAAGCTTTCACAAAACCATTTCTGAAGCTACTGGATGTTTTCAATCATAATTATTGTAATATAATAATTAATATATAATTAATTAATATTATAATAATACTTGTTCTTTTGTAAGACCTTTGCAGCAACCACACCTTAAGTTTCCTTGGACAGTCTCTAGTGCATCGTTTCTTCTTGCTTGGTGTAAGCATTGTGATCACTTTATCTAGGCCTCTTTCAAGACTTCCAAATATTTTGGCTTTTCTCTTCTTTTGGCTGCTATCCACATGTGCAAGATTGAGATCTAATTCCACTGACTGACATCTGTTATGTGAACAAATAAATCGGTTATTTTTCCCTCAGTGTTAAAAAACTAATTATCTCAGACATGCCACTAAAATACTACCTAATATGACAGAAAAAAGAAAATTAAATCAATATGCAACATATTACAGGAGTTTCTGTTTGAAAGTCTGTTGAAATTTAAACCCAGAGATTTATCTAGAAATTGCAGTCCTTTGGGGAACTGGAATAAGAACACATTTACATTATGAAAAATAGGACTATATCCAAATGATAATTGACTTACATAGTTTTAAAACTTTACCTTCATTGTTTTCTAGTGAATGTAAAAAGAAGTTTTAGAAAGATTTCTATTTTCTTGGTAAAAACAACAGCTTGCTGTTGTAACAAGGCTTCCTAGGCAGCACATGGACTAACAAAGTCCTGCTCTAAATTGGGAGTGTACAAAAATAACTGGACACTTACCTTCTTTCAGGAAGAATTTCAGCTGATGCCAATTCATCTGTATTTGTTGGGTTTGTGAGTTTCTTAATTGGGGTCACTGCAGTGAACTGACTCTCTGAAAGAAAGCATCCAAGACAAACCAAATATGTCTTTGCATAAAGGATTTTCTTTTCTTCAGTGACAATTTTTCATTATTAATAACTTATTTCTAACACCAGACCCCTTTTCTATCTCAGGTCTGTGTTTTAGGAGCTATAAAATATGTTTTAAATACTACCTCTTCTCTACAAATTAAAACTGTGACTGATTTCCTCAGGGCTCTACAAGTCAAACGTTAGGAGTAACCAATGCAGCTCAATATTAAAAATTTGAGGATTAAAATTGCTTTCTGACCCTGCCACCAGTCCCTGAATAAACACTTAAGGAATCCACAGCATTGAGTAGTTGTATTCTTCACTGATCCATTTCCCTTATATGAAGGGTGAAAGTTTATATAGTCATGTTTAATACACAATGTACATGCTACAAAGTAGCCTAAAAAGTCAGTGTCTGCAGAGCATGGTTTTGAACATGCAGGAGAAAGCATGAAATGACACAGTCAGCAAATGACTTGTCTCAGTTAAACCCAACTTGGATGTTCAAAGCTTCAGCTCTCTACAGAATTGCACCTGAGTCCAGACAAATAACCTAAAAATTTCCAATGGATACTTCTACTTTTGTATTTCCTGAATCAAAGATCTTTCAACACATCAAGGAATTAGTTTTCTTTGTTTAATTCTCAAAAATCTCACTGAATAAATGAGCTAGAAGTGTTTCTACGTTTCCCATTTTAAATAGTATCTTTTTTGTTTTTAAACATACCCTGATGTCAGACAAGTTATCACATACAATCTTAAGGCAAACTCATAAACTGGTTTTTGTATTGGTATTCTTCAAACCCTTGATGAAAGATCTCATTAAGCAGAAGTATGTTCAAAATCCCTTATTCCTTGAATCAGCCTGCAAAGACTTACTGTTCCTGAACAAAACTCCATAGCACCTGAAATTACAGTCTCCAATTGCAAGGAGCCCTTGGCATTTGAAGGACAGAGATAGCATCTACAGTATCAACACCAAAACTTTTATGGTAAGCATTGAAGAAAATGGTAATGTACACATGGGATATGCACATGACTAGACAGGCTGATGACAGAAATTTCTGGTAACTCAATAAAGCAGACATAATTTAGACAGATTTCTGTGGTCTAGCTGCAAAACCCACATGTTGTTAACAGAAGCATTTTCACTGCTACACCGGACTGTTCCTGTGAAAATGGTGATATGCAACCATAAGAAATCCAAAAGTTAGATTTCTCTTAGGAGCAGCAATTAAAATAGATTTAACTAAAAGTATGCCTTTATTTTCATTCAAGGTAATCACAAAGGAAAAGCAGTGTTGAGGAAACTGTGATGTCAACCTTCATGGAAAAGTGGAATCAGGTGCAAGCTTTAAGAACACAGCACTTGGATCCATGTTAGCATGTGTGAAAAGGGGCTTATACATAATAACTGTGAGCAGCAATGACTCTTGTAAGTAACACACAAGTAACATGCCCTGATGGATGGTTAAGACTCTTGCAGCACCTCGCCAGATGAACAAGAAGAATCAGGATGGTGCATAGGGCAAAAAAAGTTAAGTCTTCCAGAAACAGATGTACTGGATGCACAAGTATTGTGCTCATATTTGTATTTCAATGATTACCAAGCAACATATATGCTCTAAGCTTTTATTAGTTACATGCTACATACCTTTGAAAGCAGGTGCCCTAGAGGCAACAGCTTGTACCTGTGTTTCAATCTGATTCTTTGCAAAAGGAGTCTTTGGAGCAGGAAGTACAAAGGGTATTTCATTTCTTGAAGCTGATGCTGTCTCAACATTTTCTTTGTTTTTACGCTTCTTTGATGCCACTTTTCTTGTCACTGGAGTTGACAGTGTGAATTCCGTATCCTCCAGCTGGGCATCAGGCTTCAAATGCTACAAGAGATGTAATGAAAAGAAAAAGAGCATCCCTTGCTGTATTCTGATCACATTCAGGAATGTTACAGACAAGGAAATTCTGAAGCAGTTTAAAAATACCATGCAATGCTTGACTACAAAGAAATAGTTAAAAACTCTTCAACACTTCTGATTCCCTCTATAAATTGCTCATGAAGTTTTCAAGTAATTTGCCACTTCTTTAGCTGCTCTTCTAAATTCTTTCGCTTGCACTTTGAAGACTATTACTTACCAGCTTACCTAAACACAGCTAGGAATTTTCATTTGGCTTAATTGAAAAATTTAAATTGCTTCATTTGATTCTGTTGTCCAATACAGACAGGCTGCACTTCTGCAGAGACTTGTCCAGCTCTAGCCTAGGTCAGAGACCTTGTTTGTTGAACCTTATTTTTTCTTGTCCATTTTAAAGCCCTCATTTACTCTAGATGCTCAAAGCTCAAGTTTTAATCAAATTACCTACAGCTTGAGGAAGGCACAATGCATGTTCAGCTATATATTTAAAACACTTCTTTACTCAGTTTGTAACTCCACTTGGCTAGGGTCCACCAAACATTTAAATATATAATAACTTTTATGTACAATTAGAAAAAGATCTTTTGGATTAAGAAAACTGTATCAAACACCTGCTTCATTCTTTGAGTATTTAGAGTAAATTCTTCTAACAGAGATTCTTTAAACAGTGAAGCTGTGTCTGTAAATTCCATGAATACAAATGCACATGGCACTTCACTGCAATCTGGAAAATCTTCACATATCACAATGTTTCCAGACTGAAGAAGATAAAAATTCAGTTGAGATTCCACTGCACACTTATAAGAAAGATTTTATCAGAAAAGACTGACATTAAAATCTAAATCTAATTTCTTTGTAAGTTCCTAATAATGGAAGGTCCCATGATGGTGACCTAAGTTTTATAACATGACTTTAATATAGTTGTTGTAGATTCGTCATTTGTACCAAAAGCAGATGTGAAACTATTCGCAAAACACCACTGCCAAATCATCTTTCTTGACCTGTGTCAAGAAGAGACTCACAAAAATACCCACATTTGAATTCATGGTTTGGACCACAATCTCTTTTTACCAAAAAAGCCTAATAATAATAATCTGGAAAGAATCCAAGAAAATAATGGAGTCATGTTTGAAAGGGGGCTGGATAAATGTAAACACATATATCCAAAACTACTGAATGACTACTGAATCCACAACACTAATTGGAACTAGCATTTGGAACCCTTCATCTGATGGCTAGCACTGCGTGCACGCCCTCCTCCCCCCGCCAAGCTGTCAGTTATTAAATCAAGGGATTTGTAACTTCAGCCAAGGTTGCTAACCTTCATGGTTCACACCACATACAATCAGATGTATATCAAAGCACCTTTAGTTTTCAACACCTTTTGTTATTTACAGGAAACTCTTCCCAAGGACTTGTTTCATTCCATTTCAGTGAAACTGCACGCAGTCATTTTAAGTTGTCAGTCCTTGGCTGGAATGGAAGCTGGAATGGATGACATTTCAGTAACTTATGTTCTGCTGTTAGGTAAGTTTCTGTTGCCCCATGATCAAAGACATCACAATGAACAGGTCTCTCATTTCTGCTGGAATAAAGAGCCCCTTGATAAGCAGCCAGACTTTCTATGATGCCTTCCTCAAAAGCCCTTAGCAGAGGGTTGCTAACTACAAGCACCTAGGAGCCTGATACTGTAGTTGAAATCACATTCCATTAAATGTGAATGCATGATTAGGATACCTTGACTACTGTGTCCTAGATGTAATTCATGGCATGGTGATTTTTTTGCAATATGCTTCTACAGCAAACTGCTTGAAATCAAGCACTATTATGTATAAGTTTGTGCCAACAAACTCAGAAATGGCAAAGTTAAAGGTTCTATTTGCTTGGTTGTCTTCACATTAGACTAGATCCAGCTAGAGAGATTTGCTAGCTGAATGTTTTGGCAAATTCAGTTGATATTCACCTAGTAACTACATGCAGGCAAGTTAAATGTGTCCCAAGTGCTGGCAGGAGGTCTAATGGATTGCTGTATTGTGTAGACAAGAATTTCACCATCACCTGGGAAGGCATAATGCTTATGTTAACTAGTTGCATATGCCAATTTGCCTTGGACATGACTGGTGATGAAGTAGATTCATAGTATCAGCACAAATGAACCTAGTGAACTTCTACCTTAATTGTCAGAGTGTAGAAGGCTAACCCACCATGATCACAGAAATCACATTATGCATATTCAGAAACACTTATGATTCATTATCTGTTAGCAGTCCTAGAATTGTCATCTCAAAAAGGCCATACAGGTAAACTGAAACAATTTACATGCAACTGAATCAGCTACATAAAGTATTTATTCTGAGTGCTTGCCTCTAAACAGACTATTTCACAGATGTTTTGGCTCAAGGGGGAACAGCTAACACAAGTCTGCAATTCTACTGAATGCTTTGGAATTTGTCAAATAGACTAGTATCACTAACATCACATATAGTTGCATATTATATATGACGTTGCAAGCAATTTAGCAGCTTTAGCCACATTCTGAAGTGCCCTATCGCTACCAAACTACAGGAATAGAAATTCCCTTAAGATACACAAAACTGCTTCAGAATCCAAATCATCAGAAAAACAGCAGCAACATGTTTCCTTTACTCAAAGTAAACAGCATCCTCTCTAGGATCATGTTCTCAAGTGAAACAGGTGAGAAAGGGATGACTTTCTCTGAACTGATCACCAGCACACATAGTGCCCATGTCATGTCAGAGCCAGCTGCCCTGGTGACATGCCATGATGTATCCATAGATTTTCCTTACTAAATGTAACCCGCAAGGTACAAACATAGAGACAAACACGGAGTGCAGTAAGTCATCACAGAACAAGATCTGGAATGACCACCCAGGCCAGACAACAGGGGATTTGAGCCCATTAACAACGAGGGATTCTGTGTAACATTTGATGCATCATATCCTCCCAGATGTCTGTTCCAGTAAAGCCAATCCATAGAAGCAGCCCATCTTGCTAAATCACGTTAATAAGAAGGAACTGTTTAAGGACCAAGACTTTGGCTGACTGCATACACCACAGAATATTCTGAGTTGGAAGGGATCCAGAAAGATCACCAAGTCCAATACTTAAGTGAATGGGCCACATCAAACCCACCTTGGTGTTATTAGCACCATGCTTAAACCAGTTGGACTAAACTCAGGATGTTCTCTTTCTGATGTTTAGAGCACCAAAGTGTTTCTCCAGGCAGAGCTTTGTCAATGCAGAGCAGGATTTTAAGCAAGATGCTGTCCTACTGAACTCAAGCTTACCTCAAGGCCAGCTGATGTCCTGGTACTGGTATGCCCTGTTGGACACGGAAACTTTAAACGAACGCGCTTGCCACGAGCCTTCTTGGATTGAAGCAAGAGGTATGTTGCTGACAAGTGGTCATATTTCCACTGTGAGGTCAGGGAAAAAGAAAGAAAGTATTTTAATCTCCTCTTTGGAAACATTGCAAGTACAAGTCAAGCTCAGCCTTCTGAAAATTTCTGTCTCTACAAGCTTTTCTACCTGATATGCAACTGTAACTACACGTAAGTGTAATTTCAGACTTAGAGTGATTTGCATTATGTGTCTGAGATCAAGAAAAAGGCACTATATGTTGGCTGTTCTTTGCAAGTTAGTTTGCAGTTCATGCAGTAGCATGGGAAGTAATACTGGAGTCAAGATCTATCTACTGAAGTGAATGCAAACCTAATAATTTGGTTTATCCAATACATCAGCCAGAGTATATTTTTTTTTAAAGTAACTCCTGCCCGTTCTTCCCAAAGCACCAACTTTTTGCATGATTTTCAGCAACTCTTGTGTGTGCAAGGGACACACACACCACTTTGGACAGGTTTGCAGCACAGTACAGATAGTCTGAATAACTTGTAAGGGATTAGAAGTCTTCCAGTAAAGGACTATGCAAATACCACAAACCTATTTGGAAGGATTTTTCCCTCTGTAGACAGATTATTCTGATTATTTCCTATAACTGAAGAACAAGGAGAATGAACTCCACAAATCTATCCTAAGTATCACACCCATTTTAAAATTCTGTTTCTGCTACAGGTATGTGGAAAGCCCAAGTGTTCAAAAAAAACCAAAATTATCGTCACTGCTAACAAGTACAAAGAAGGAAAAAATTCAGTTTTAAGGAAGAATTTTCAGAGTCAGGTAAAAGCTGGAGGATGCATCATGAATTAAGTCTCTTCTACTACGCTATTGCTAACATTTGCACAATTCTTCTAGAAGTATTCAGTTCAACTTCTCTCATTTGTAGTAAAAAATGACTGAACATAGTCACTATTTTTAAAAATCCATGAATAGTAACTCAAAAAAATCCTATCTTTTATAGACTGCCGGGGTGTTGCTCTGATATTTTCTTTTCCTCCTAATTATCGAACCATTTCAAAGCAAAGAGTTAACCCAGCAAATGGTATGTGTTGTTCCAACTATAAATTTCTCTAAGTCTACTCTGACTTTCAGAGATTCGGAAGAATTTTACCATAGTGGGAAATAACAGTAAGATTTAGGAAACATGAAGAGCACAATTAAAGGAGAAAAAGAAATAAACCAAATTTGAACTTCCAATCCAGTAGCTTGTAGTTACAAGCTACAGCCAGATTCTAGAGTTATGCAGGAGCTCCTTAAATCTGAAAAGTATGTAAAATGTTATACTTGAGAATATATAAGTATTGGTTTGGTAACACAGTAAACTTATTACTTATTGAAGTTAAGTACTATAAGTCACTGATGTATACTTCTTACCTCTGTTATTAATTGCAATATAGTCTCCCTGCTCTGCTCATGAAACACAGAGAGCTCTGTTACACAGTCCTCATCAAGATTTCCCAGCTGCAAGAACACAATGGATATTGGAAGTGTGAGGTTTTCAAGTTGCCCCATAATTCACACCTGACAGTGACACTGTCATGAAACCCAGTGGGCTGAGTCAATAGCCAATGATTATTTTAGACCTTGTATTCCAAATGTTTAGCATCACAGCTAACCATTGCAGGGAGCAGACTGAAAAAGTCATACAACTTCAACAACTTCTCACAGGTGAGAGCTTATGAATTCAAATAAGCCACCCAGAAGCACGTAAGATTTTTACACAATAGAAATGACGCTTTCATCTGTCTATAAATATCCAGAGTTAGGAGCCTTGTCCATCTCTACCAGAGCCAGCTGGCACTGATGGTGCAAGCACAGTCAAACTGTTCTTTACCTGGGTAGACAGTGGCATCTGGTGGCAATGGGAAGCATTGGCTGGCAACATGCAGGAACTCAGCACTTTGTCCTGACAGACAGATTATTTTGGTTTTTTTCCTCTCCATACTGCCTTCATCTCTCACACAAGTAAAACAAGTGATAGAGAGACAGGACGAATATTCTTTCAATGAAATTGAGTTTTGATTTAAATTTTCAGTGAGGATTACATACAATACAAACCATAATCACATCTAGGATGCACTTCAGAACATTTGTGTTTTGCACATTAAACAAAGTACTGATCAAGCAGCCTACAGAAGAAGCTGGTCATTCGTACATGGAAGTACTTAACATTTTGATGAGAATTCAGTTATTTTGCAGATTTAGCTGCAGAATATGATGAAAACACATTTGAAATTTCTCCTCAAGAGAAATCAAGAGCAACTATTAATATTTCGACAGCTAAAAGAAAAGAACAACAGCCATCTCAAAGTTCATCTTTGAAGAAATGCCTCCATACTATGCACTATGACGATGGTAGTAACCCAGCAAATATTACATGAAATGCCATAGTATTCATCTGACCAGCGTACTTACTGGGTATTTACTTTGCCACTGAACAGTGTCAGAAAAACCTTGCATGAGCCAAGGGTGACTTAACAGGTGTTTGACTGTAATCCGCTTCTTTGGGTCAACCTGGTGGGCAATAAAAATCAAAGTGATACTTAAACTGTGGAGAAAAAGCGAAGAAACAATTCCTCTTCTACAAAGAATGCTAGGGTGGCTAGGGACAAAGCCAGAAGCCAATACTGTTGCAGAGTATCACCAAAAGCAAGCTTACTCACCAAAGCAAAGCTTACTCTAAGCTGTGAAGAGTAGCTATAGAACGTACAGTTACAATAGATCTCCCAGAGATTTGCAGCATTGGCTAGATTCCTTAGGTGTAGCTCAAATACATATTTGGCAAGTTAAGCTGCATTTACAAAACAGCGTTTGTTTTTATAGCACATTAAGAACAACCAAATGCATGCTGTTTGAAGACTTTGTTAAAAGATTTAAACTCTGCTTAATTATTTTTGTAATCAAACGTTTTTCTCAATGATTTTTCAGCTGAAGCCAATAGTAATCTTTTCTTCAAAAAATTGTAAGAATTAAACTTCTTATTTAAACACAGAATATTTTTTAAATATTTCACTGATGTAATGTTTTGAACCTATGCAACAGTACTTTATAGACCTACTGAACATAAACAATACTTTTACCTGCAGCATTTGGTCAAGGAGCAGTGTACTACTAGGAGAGAGCCACTTCGGAATACTGTATTTTCCCCTCTGCAAAAAAAAAGAGGATTTAGAACAGACACTGAACCTCAGAAGGAACTACGAAATTACTTGGACTATAGTGACATCTGTACTTTGTTAAAAAAAGACCAGCAGGAACATGTGAACCTATTTAAGAATGACTTGCGTAAATGTCATGGCAGTACTAAAACTCAGAAACATTAGTAAGGAAAAAGCCACGTGTGAATCACCAGCTGCAGTTTTCACCCATTCTGCTTGTGTAATACTTCCATCTCCACCCACTTTTGCAGCTAACCTGCTCCTTTCTCCATTGCCTTGGTTTATCATATCAACTCTGTATTGAAGTTCTAGAAGTGCAATCATTCTGGAGTATGAATGACTGATATTAGCACTTTGAAATGTGAAGGTTCAGTGGAATCACTACTTGTCAGACACTAAAAGTACAACATCGTCAGTATTAAGTTAATATTTTTGAATAGGTTACATCTAATGCTAAACTTTTGGAATCATACAGTACAGGAGAAAGATTACAGATTTAGCAAGTGAGATTTTTTCTGTAAATTTACTGTTGGTTTTCTTTTTGATTAGAAGAAAATTGAAAACAGCTCCCAGATGTGAGGTGTAGCAGTAGCTGAAGACAAAACCAAATTCACCATGAAGAACCATTTATTTCTCAATGAAAATTGAGAAAAAAAAAAATCAGTAAAAAGCCATCATCAAATAATGTAACTATCATTTTGAATTGGCAGTTTTCTTTCTCCAGACAAATGCCTCAATAACAAAATAGTTGGTATTATATGCAGCTACGTTTCTAAGCACAGTAGGTATTGCTTTGACATCACAGATTAAAGAATGTCAGTTACATCTTTAAAGACACTACTAGTAAGGTATTTATGAGTAGTTTTGTAGGCTGTTTTACAACACAGCTGTACTAGCAAACTAAGTAACACAGTTAATCTACATTCTGGTTTTAGTATATTGCTACAGAGCATGACATAAAAAAGAGCCATTCTCATCTATTGGACTGTGGGCAATACTGGATGGTAAACAGGTTGCGCCATCTACCAGGTGCATAAAATCATACCAGAAGTTGGTTTTTTTTTTTTAACAGCAGTTACATCACAGCTTAATTTTTCACTCAAGAACAGTGAGAAAGACAAGACACTAATTTAAATATTCGCAAATGAAGAGATGTGGAACATTCTGGGGAATTAACATTGCATGTAAGTCATGTGATTTTAATTAGATTCAAAGAGCAGATTTGACTTGGAGCAACAGGTTCAAGTTAAGATTACAATAAATGTCAGGATTTATAATGTGTGAAATTAAATTGCACGATGGTGGGTATCCTCATTTCAAACAATTTTCAGTTCCTAACAACATAAAACAAATTCAGAGTGGAAATAGCAAGCATGCATTTTAACACCTGTGATGTAATTGATATTTGACTGCTCCCAGACTAAGCTTGAAAACGTCATTGGTCATTTCAGCTCTCTCTAACACATTCCACTGGCAGACATTCTGTCAGTCCAAACAACTCAGTTCATAGTTCCTGTCCATATTGGACAACTGTAACTATACAGAATAATCTTTCTATTCTTAATTAAAGTCTCAATTTCACATCTGAGTTCTCTGCTCAATGAATGCCTTAAGCAGTTGGATCATTTGGATTCTGTATCTTGCTGTAATGAGCACTAGAAGGCATTTTTTCATCCCATGACAGAATGCTTGTAAGTGAACTCGCTCTCAATGTACACTGACCTTCTGGGTAAACAATATGGTTCCCACCACAAGCAGAGAGAGAAAGGTGGCTCAAGTCTTTTGATAACCCAGCTGTTTCCATTTTATAGCAATTTTACTGAGAAACTCTAAGTGCTTGCTAGCATTATGTGGACTCCTAATCACATGGTTTAGTCTTGCAAAGAGCAGGGAGTTGGACTTGATCCTTATGCTGCCTTCCAACTCAAAATATTCTATGACTGTGCGAGTAGGGAAGTCATGTAATTTTAATGGCATCTCATCTGAATATCAGCACCTTTACACAATTTCTTTGGATTAAATATTCTTTGCTTCAGGCTTTTTTTCCCCTTTTATTTAAGTTTATTTTGAAGTTCCCTCCAACAACTCAAACTAAGCCTCCTAGAGATCTTCTGTCATGGTAGTTAATCAAGTGTACTCCAATTCCAGATGAAAAATCCACATTCTTTGATGAAATAATCAGGTGCATTATAATCAAGGTGCAGATTGTTATGCACCCTGAAAACATCCCCTGTGCAAACCAGTGTCAGCTACCTCCTGCCAAAGTAGTCCTTGAATACACTCCAGAGGGTTTTTTTGGTGTGTTTTCAGACATATCAGACTCTTGGTGGGGTATCCAAAGCCCTAACTCTACACTGTTGTTTGTCATCCCACTCAGTTAGAGCAAGCTTTATCAACACAGATTTTTATGGCAAATCAGAAGTGGCTGGCAAAGGTGCATATGTGATGAGGAACAGCAGCTATTTAGCCACATCAAGAGGAATTTGCAGGGAAACAGAAACTTAATTATATTATTTACTATTTATTCAACCCCTTTTGGAGGAGTAAAGCATAGTAGCAGATTCAGAATCCTGCTTTTCCTAGACAGGAGAACGGCTGGCAGTTAAGAAAAGTATTTTTAGAAATTTCATACAAAACAGGGAGGAGACAGATAAACATGTAGATAAATATTCCAGCCCACTAGCAAGAAAATGCTTTTCCTGAAACTGAGTTGCTTACTGTATCATAGGACCAAGGTAGAGTACTGCAAAGGCAGAAAGAAAACAGAAACAAATCCACAAAATACTGATGAAAAAAGTAGCAAAGTATAACAAAATTCAGCAGATAAACCTTTTTGCTCAAGGCACAACTCAACAGGTTCTGGCATGAGAAAGCAAAAATCTCCCACAATGTTTAGTGATTCCTATTCCTTATTTATTCTAGTCTCATCAATACCTACCATGATCTTCCTGTAGACAGCCATGACGTTATCATCATCAAAGGGGAGAAAGCCACATAGCAGAGCATACAGCAGTACTCCCATACTCCAAATATCTGCCTAAAAAATAAAAGTGAGAGTTCACAAACCTGATCTGTCTAAAGTGGCTTAGAGACAGATAACATTGTCTCCTTTTGGCAAAGCCCTCATACAGCTTGTGGAAAGTAGGCTCCTCAACTCTGGACACAACTCTTATATTCCAAGTGAAAGTACATAATTTTCAATTCACTCAAACTAGAACATTAGTGAAACCATTACCCTCTCCTTATGTTACCAGACTGCTGCATTACCTTCAACCTAACACGGACTGCACTGGCAAAAAGGAAATCAAACTCATCAGAAGGGATTTTGTCACTCAAATATATTAGTGACTATGGCAGCTGTCAGCACAGTTAGAGACAACTTTAAAACCCCACTGTTTTTTCTCTGTATATGCATGACAAGGTCCACATGTCTCATACTATAACTCCCACTTCAACCATAAAGAAAAAGGAGGTTTGAGAAGCACTGACTTCATGGAAAACAAAACAAGAGAAAGCAAGAGCTGGAGGCAAGAGACGCTGGTGCAAAGGAGGTAAAGGAAAAAAGACTGATTCTGCCCAACAGCACAGACGGTTAAGAAGTCTGAGGGGATTGCAATTGCAGCATTTTGAATGGATTGACAAGGGGAAGTAGCAGGCCCTAATGTTCTAGACATGGAATCAAAGCTAGATAAATGCCAGTTTTTCTTCTCTCTAATTTTACTACACCGCACAGTACAAAAAGCAAGTTCTCATACAAGAATTCAAAGGCAAAGTACACAGGATACTGAGACTGCATAAAAATTTGCAACAAGACTTCGTAATTAACAGAACAAATCGCTGGTTGGAATAAAGTGGTAGAATGAAGGAGTTTAAGTCACTTTTTGTAGAGCAACACCTGGGGACAGTGAAGGATTAGTCAGAGATGAAGAAGCCAGGTGCAGAATCTGTGGTCAAGAGCTATTCCAGGCTGTGTCTGCTGTCAGTCACACAACCTCTGAGAGCCACCGAGGCAACGTTATCCAGTGGCATTAAAGACAGACACCAACGGAGTACCGCTGAATCTCACCACCTTTAAATACACCCTGAGCAGGAAAGAAACCACCCTAACCCAAAATTGTGTCACCTACCTCTGAGCCAATGTATGCTTTGCCCTGAATCAGCTCTGGTGCTGCATAAGCTGGACTTCCACAGCATGTGTTCAGATGGTAATCAAGGCCACCCTAGAACAAGACAAAAGACTGATGACACAGAAGCATTGGGTCTAACACAAATGGTGACTTCTAGCAACAGCATACTAGAGGCCTCAGAGGCTTCATTTTCCACTGCTGTGTATATACAGTCACCTAGTATTTTGCTTTGGTACAATATACGTCTTCACTAGGCAAAAATTGTTCAAGACCAGAAGAATCCTATAAATGTTCAGATCCCAAGCTACTGTTTTACATGTTATCCCAGCAGCCTTTTCTGCAGCTCCTGCTCTGATAGGAATACTTCCCTTTGGGACCCCAAAGAAAAGAGATGGAACTTGGGAATAACCCAAGAGCACCTGGGCCTGAGGCTGGTTGGATATTTATATCAATTTTGAACGCAATAACTTCATGAAGAACCACTAAAATGATTCCTTATTAAAAATATGTTACTCCTTAGCCTGCGCTTTGTTCTAAGATTGGAGTAAGATGATATTGTACCAGCAAGATGTGGTCTAATACTCCTGATTTCCTGCAAGGTGCTTTAACTTGATTCAGCTAAAACAATCTGAGGTCTTTGGACCAGAAAGTCCTTCTTCCAATTAAATTCCTTCTTATCAGCACCTATCTCATTTGTGAGGACAGAGCAGCAATCTAGAAACCAACTTGAAACTTGGTAAACAACTCGGTACAACCATATGGATCCAGACGCTTTGTAAATGTAAGTGAAATCCATTTGATTTGATCCACAATCTCCACAATAGACAAATCTTATTAAAATTACACATGCCATTGAAACTTATTGGGGGAAAATGGACACCAACATAAGCTTTACAGTGCAGACCTTTGTGGGAGTAGATATTCCACACACAGTGCCTTAGATTGGGAAAAATGATGAAGTATAAGAGGAGAAAACAATCTGATATTCTGCTCGGAAACTGTAAAACTGTCTCACACTGTTAAGGCCCTACCAAGCAAATAGCAATGGGATGACAACTACATAAACAGCTCAAATTCAGTGGAAGGTTCTGCACTGCACCCTGAAGTCAGTCACTTCTGCAATTTTTATGTGTGCGCTGTAGCTGATTTAGCTCTACTCTGTGAGAGCAACTGACACTCTTACCTTTGGCTTTGCACAAAGTCCAAAATCTATCAGCTTCAGATTATGTTCCTCATCAATCAGCAAATTTTCCTGGTAAAAGAGAAAGTGGTAATGAATTCTTCTATAACGCAAGTATCCAAGAAACAATGTTTTCTTTCACCTTATTTCTTCTTGCCATTACCCGCCAGAATTTACCTAAAGCTCTCCTCTGGAGATTTTGACTGGTTGCTAATGAATACATCCTATATTCCAGATGGGGAATACAAGCTCCTACCTGCTCAGAAAGGCCTGGAGGGCTGCTAGACAGAACGCAAAATCTGTGAGACAGCAGCCTGCCCTGGCAGAAAAGGCAGCCAGTGATATCCCAGGTGGTGTGAAAAGAAGCAGAGCTGGCAAAGTGGGGGAAGCCATTTGCCTTTTGCTCAGCACAGCGAGAACAGCACAGCGAGTTTCTGCCCACCCTCTAGCACAGGAAAAACACCAAACTGAGGTAAGCTCCATGGATCAGTACCAGCCTGTCCAGGATGCTGGAGCACTTGTTCTGTGAAGAGAGGCTAAGGGAGGGATGGTTGTTCAGCCTGTGGGTGAGAAAGCTTCAGTGGAGACCTCACAGCAGCCTTTTAATTCCTACAAAGGGGGCATAGAGACAGAGCCAGCCCCTCCACAGAAGCACATGGTGGGATGATGACAGTCAACAGGCATCAGAAGACATTCAGACCGGTACTAAGAAAAACCCTTTCTCATAAGAAAGGAAGTGAAGAGCTTAACAGGTTGCCCAGCAGCATTATGCTGCCTCATCCTAGGGACACGTCTTAAGATGTGACTGCGTGAAATCCCAGTAAGTTTGGTCTGACACTGTTTTTAACAGGAGATAAGAAGAGAAACCACCAGAAGTCACTTCCCAACCAAATTATCACACAATCCTATGAATCCATGAGGTCTCTTGCTACAACCCAAATCCTTCCAAGCTGTATACAGGCTTTGCTTGGGGAGAAGTTCTCTGGAGACAAGGATTTCATGAGCTGTCTAGTAAAATGATTGTACCCTAACAATTTGCTTTTCTCAGAGTTATCAGTGTCTCTAAATATGCAAACTTCTAACCCCTTCAAGGAGAAATGGTCTCAAGGCTTCCATTCCCTAAACCCATGCTTAATTCCTGTGGTGACAACAAAGCCACAGGATCAGTCCCTGCTTGGTCCTCATTTGTTTACACAGTGGAAGTCACATTTTCCTTTGACTGTCACAATAGAATGGTTTGCACAACAGAGAGGAATCATAACAACTCTCCCTGGGCACAAGCTGGAATAAAGAGGATAGCAAGAATGCCCAAGCAACAGTCAAAGTCAAACAGTCAAAGTCTGTGTCTGCTCCACTCTCAGCTGGAGTGCATTATTCTGCATCTCTTCCAGAGGAATCTCCTTCCTCAGACAGAGCTACATCCAGCTCAGCTGAGGAACAAAGCAATAGGTAGAAATAATGCTGTTTCAGCAAATGTTAGCTAAAGAGCTTTAAGCACAGAACAGAGGAGACATAACTCACACGGGCTCCATTCAGAGAAATATAAGTGGGTCTTCATTATTATTTGTTCAAATCTGACTACTGTTCAGACTTACTGGTTTGAGATCCCTGTGGGCATATCCTTGACTATGCACATAAGCAATTGCTGAAACGATCTGCCGAAAAAATACGCGAGCTTCCTCCTCAGAAAGGCGGTCCTTAGAAATTATGTAATCAAACAGCTCTCCTCCAGGACAGTACTGCATGAAAGCAGAAAAAAAAAATACATTTATGATACAGTCATGAAATCTAAACGTGAACAAGGGCACTGGACAGCAAGGAGAAGGCACTCTTCTCTTTCCTTCTGTCTGCTTTATCCCAACAGCACCCAGGCATGCCCCACACCGGTGTGCAAGATAACCAACAAGCCCAAGAGCCCAATTCTTGCCCAACACTTGCCACGGCTATATCACACTACCATCAAAGGTGACAGAAACTGCCCAAGAGGTGACAACTCGGTGGCACTGCTCAGGTCCTTCTCAGCAGCATATCCTGCTGGTGCTATTTTTTGGAGTGTGAGGCGTGAATTAAAGTCAGTTTGCTTATTGCAAACAGTAAAAAGTGGCTTTTACAATGAGACAGAACACATTTTCAGCTTCAAACTATGGCACCTTGGACACATCATTGAGATGATTTTCTAAGAATTGTTTCATTTGGACTCTGCTACCATCTACTGCTATGGCTAAACCCAGGGATCTTTGCTACAGCAGAAACACCACTCCTTACCTCTAAAACCATGAATATTTTCTTGGGTGTCTCAATTACATGATACAGCCGACAAATATGCTGGTGACTCAAGTCCTTCATGGCATCAATTTCTAATTTAACACGAGGCAAGTCATCCTAGGAGATCACAACAGCAAGGTATGAAATTGACAATTAGTTTGACAGCCTGTACATTACAGTAAGCCTGTACAACACAACAGGTCAAACTCAAATCAGCACCAGCTCTGTCACTGCTCACCTGCCCTCCTCCCACACTCGTCAGTAAAACCCAAAGGAGCAGATGTACAATAGCTACTATTCTCATCAGC
Source organism: Acanthiza pusilla (assembly GCA_036630365.1). Taxonomy (NCBI): domain Eukaryota; kingdom Metazoa; phylum Chordata; class Aves; order Passeriformes; family Acanthizidae; genus Acanthiza; species Acanthiza pusilla. The sequence goes on from JAXCHO010000128.1 coordinate 85,144, forward strand.
ACTCCATTTGACTTACAGGAATTTAGTTATTTAATATTTAAAGCTGTAACTCCCTCAGTTTTACAGCCAGAGAATGTTGCCTTCTCCACATGAGGGCATGAGATTTGTGGTGCTGTTAAAACTCTTTCAAGCCTACAACATCTACCAGTAGCTCACAGCAACAGGTCACACCTGTGTTCCTGAGAACTCCACAGGAACAGCACATTACCAGCTCTGAAGTATCTTTTGGATTACCTGCAAAGCAAGCTTGTCCATGATTTTTATTGCAACCTTTTCACCAGTGAGACGATGTCGTGCAAGTTTTACCTTTGCAAATCCACCTAGAATTTGAAAGAGAGATGTGTAAAGCTCTGCATGGTGACAAGCTATCTACAGTCACCCTGAAGCAAATACCATATGCACAGTATGTAGAGTCTTCGTTAAAGGAAGAAGCGATTATTGCCACCACCTTCTAGCCACATTTCCATAGTTCTGCCCCCCAAAATGCAGCGAGGAAACATGACCCACAGACTCTGAAGTAACAGTTAATCTCTCACATAAACACCGAGGTGAGCGGACACGTCACGCACACTTGTTTACATTCGCAGACTGAGCCCACCTGTGCCGACTGTTCCGTGCAATTCATAGTATTTGAGAATTTCCTCATAGTCACCTCCCGCCATTCTGCGACCCGCAGGAGGCGGGCAGCTCTCCTCAGCACCTGCAAGGGAGACCGCAGATTGCACTCATGCTTTCGGGCATAGGAAGTGACTCGGCTGCAGCCTCCGGGCTGCTCTTCTCACGGGCCCGTCACGGCTGCCCGGCAACAGGCGCGGCAGAGCCACGGTCCCGAGTCGCAGCGGCCAGAAGACCCTCGAGTCCCATTCCATTCCCTACGGCACTACCGCCAGGTGATCCCGAGTCCCAGCCCATTCCTCGGGGCGCTGCCGCCAGAAGCCACTCGAGTCCTACCCCGTCCCGGCGTAGCGACCCCACAGCGGAGCAGCCTAGAGAGTCCGTTACCGTTCAAATGTCCCGCTTCCGGCCGCCAGGATCGAGAAGCCAATCTCCACTCGCCGCTGAACCGGAACGGGTGTGGGTGGGACGGGCATGCTGGGAAGAAGGGAGACAGAGATGGGGAGCGGCTGGGGTGGGAAGGGTGCTGCCGGCTGGCTGCTAACGGGGGCGGTCTCAGCCGAGACCAGTGCCTACGGAGACGGAAAACAGCGCCTGCCTATCCCTGCGCTCTCAGAAAGCGCTTGCCTGGCGCAGCCGTTGGAACCGGAGGGAGACCCGCCCCGCAGGGGCTGGAGCCACGCACAAGATGGCGGCCCAGGCTGATGCCCCTGACTAGGCGGTGCCTCCCAGCGCTCCCCGCGGGCGTTCCCGCCAAAACCCCAGCCGGCCGTGGTCGCCATTACCGCAGCTGTTCGTGGGCTGCCTGGGGCTGTGCTGCCCGAGGCGTCGCGTCTCTCCGGCCCGGAGCGGCGCGGGGCAGGCGGAGTCTGCATTGTCAGGCACATGTTTGGACGACCGTTAATAGATAAGAGGTTCGTTATTAAGCTGCAGTGCTGCAGCTTTGCTCTATACACACGAAGCAACACAGGGCAGTTTGTACCCTCGTCTGCCAGTTATTTTAAAAGGCAGGAAATGTGAGGGGAACAGGGCAGGACTCATGAGTTTAAAAAAGGAGGAAAACATGAGGGGAGAAAGGGCTGGAAATGTGAAGGGGGAAAATGTGAGAAACTTGAGGGGAAGAGTGGGAAACATGAGGAGGAAATGTAGGAAATGTGAGGGGGAAAAGTACAGGACATCTGAGGAAAAGAAAGGGCAAGGAAACTTTCTTGCATGGGGAAAGTGCAAGAAATGGGGGGGGGGGGGGGGAAGTGTGGCAAATGTGAGGAGAGAAAGGCAAGAAATGAGGGGAAAGTTGGGTTGGAAAGTCATCAACTGTTACAAAAATGTCCACAGTGAAACCATCCTGTGTGGCTCCTTTGCGATGCTGCACAGGCTCGGGGCAACCGCATCTCCAGGGACTACCCTGATGCTAGCGTACAGGGCTAATCCTCTGTCCATCCTGTACCACCATGCAGAGCCACCGAACAGTCTGTGCAGAGCCTGGAATGCTCTCCTGAAGTGGAATGGCCATTGTTAGCAAAGACCCCACTGCTTACTTAGAGCATGGGCTTCCGTCTGGCAAGGCAAGGCACGGACTAGTTGTGCACCTGGCTGTGCAGGCCAAATGCCTGTGCCTCTCAAGGGGCAGGATTAGAGAGCCCCTTTTCTGTAGAAGTATATGATCTTTGCTTTCTGTCATCTTCCCCTTGGGACAGCTTTTTGTCGCTTTCATCTTTCCCTTGGGACAGGTCCTGGGCACTGTAGACTTCCACTTGAGACAGGTCTTGGTCGATGTAGTCCCTCCCCTCTTCTTCCTCCTTGATGAAGGCTCCATCCATGGTCTTTGGCACTAACAGGGCTGATACCCCACTGTCCCTGTCCACTGCCTGCTGTGGGCATGGCCTTTCAACAAGTGAGGTGAAGGACTTGGGTGTGCACCAGGGGCTGTGTGGGCAGCTGCCTGGGTTTCTGCCCATGCAACTGTCACTTTGCTCACTGAAGGTCAGAGAAGTTGTTGCTATTGCTGCCTCAGCAGCAAGAGGTATGTGGTGTTCCCCATCCTTGGGAGCTCTGGCCAGAGCTAGCTCAGAGTCTGTGGCACCCACTAGGGCAAGAGATGCACAGGCTGCCTCTCCTGCTGCCTCTGTGCCCATACTGCTGTGACAGTTGGGCGTCCTCTGGGGAGCAGTGGGAAGGTCCTTATTGTTCACTGGGCCCAAGGAGTTGTCCCAAGTGTAGGTGACATCATCTTCCCCTTGGGACAGCCTTCGGTCTTTCTTGTCTTGTCTGTGAGAGAGCTTTTCTCACTGTTGTCTTCCCCTTGGGAGAGTTCTTTGTCATTGCTGTCTTCCCCTTGCAACAACTATTTGTCATTGCTTTCTTCCCCTCAGGACAGCTCTTGGTCTGTCTGGTCTTCCACTTGGGATAGCACTTGGTCTCTCATATTCCTGTGGGGACACCGTCTTCCCTGCGGGGTACATCTTTGTCATTGTCATTTTCCTATTGGACTTGCTTTTGTCACAGTCATCTTTGTCTTGGGACATGTCTTTGTTGTCTTTCTGTTGGGTAAATTTTTTGTCATTGTCCTCTTCCCCTTCGGACAGGTCTTCATCTCTCCTGTATTCCCCTTGGGACAGCTCTCTGTCATTCCCATCATCCCCTTGGGGCACATCTTTTGTCATTGTTGTCTTCCCATTATGGCAGCTCTTTATCACTGTAATGTTCCCATTGGGACAGCTCTTCATCTCTCCTGTATTCACCTTGAGACAGCTTTGTCTTGGTCTCTCTTGTCTTCATTTTGGGACAGCTCTTGGTATCCATCATGTTCCTACTCTTTCTCCTCCTCAGGTAAGACTCTGTGATGGTTTAGAAAATTTGCTTCCAGAAACTCCAGCATCCTCTGATGACTCAGGATTTTCTCAAAATCCTGGAAAATCTGTCTGGCTTTCCTGAGTGGGGTCTGTCTGTGCTCTGAACAGATGAGGCTTCTCCTATTCAGTTCCTGCGAAGGCTCTGTCTTGGGCACAATGCTCAGATCCTTTGCAGTCTTGTGGTGCACCAGCAGAGACATGCTGGTGATGTTTCACCTAATGGTGCTGTTCTGTCCAACACCATATCTCTGCATCTCTGCCCAGGGAAGCTGATGTAGCCATGCTGTGTGCCCAGTCCGACTGCTCTGCTGTCTGTGTCTCTGGCTCCCCGTGTAGTTCTTGTGGGAGATGTCATGCACAGTGATCTAGCTCTTGTCCTTTCCACCTGCAACATAGGCTTTGGGGTGGTGTGGTGCAGTCCTCAAGCTCTGAACACTTGTGGCTTCTGCCCTGAGCAATGGGGACAAGCAGTAGGGGGTTGTGGCTGGCTGTGGTGATGGCCATTCTCCTGCCCCTGGCAGAAGCAGTCAGCTGCTGGCTGCTGCTGGCAGGTGTTGAGGTTTGACCCTGGCTGAATGCCAGGCACCTATGACATCTGCTCTCTCTAATCTCTCCTGCTGCAGCTGTGCAGAGGAGAAGGAAAAAAAACTAAAACATACCAGAATCATGAGTTGAGATAAGCCACTGGTGGGAGGATGCACAGGAAAGTGGCAAAAGAGGATGGAACTTAAAGTTGCAACGTGATTTATGAACCTAACAAAGTCAGAGGATAAATCAGAGGTAAAAATAAGCTCTGAAGACACTGTTTCTCCACTCACCCCCCTCCCTTCTTCCAGCAAACAGCTCCGGGGCAGGGGCAGGGTATGGGGTTTTTTCTCTTAGTTCATCACCACAATTCTACTACAAACACTATTTCTCTACTCATCCCTCTCCCTATTAAGACACCATTTCTCAGCTCAGCCCCCTCCCTCTTTCCAACCAAGAGCTCCAGGTGAAGGCAGGGTATGAGGGTTTTCTTTGGTCATTTCATTAGATAGAAGAGTCCTCTACTTAGCCGTGGGGTCCCTCCACGACAGACAGTCCTCTGTGAACTTTTTTGGCGTGGGTCCAATCTCACGAGCAGCAACCCACCCGAATTTGCTGCAGCATGAGTTCTTGTCCATAGGGTGCAGACTTCTGAACCGAGGCCAGGCTGTTTCCATCCCGGGAGCAAGTCTTTTCTCTCTCTTGCAAGGCCTTTGCAACTTTCAGTCTCTGCTGGGACTCCCACTGGATCACAGCTTCCTGCAGGCATCCACCTGCTCCTCTGGTGTGGGCACCTCCCCACGGGCTGTGGGGGGTTCTCTGCACCCCCATGGACCCCATGGGCTGCAGGGGGACCACCTGCTCCCCCATGGTCTTCACCACGGCCAGCAGAGGGTTTTCAGCTCCAGTGCCTGGAGCACGTCTTCCCCCACCTTCTCTACTGACTTTGGTGGCTCCATGTTGTTTTCCCTCACATATTTTTACCTCCTCCTCCTCCTCCTTCTCTGGCTAAAAAGAAGTGCGTGCTTACATTGTTTTGATTTCTTCTTAAATATGTTTTCACAGAGCCATAACTAACATCTTTAATTGGCCCAGGTTTGGCCAGCAGCAAGTCCATCATCTTCAGAGTCATCAGAGATTGGCTCTGCTGGACATGGTGAAAAAATTCCAGAATCTTTACTCAGGACATGCAGGAGCCATCTTTGTACCCCACCCTACTCGCTAGCAAAAACTGGGCCAAGCAAAAACCACCACACCCTGGTAAAAAGATTCATAACCTTTCTCCTTGGGGTTTGTTGTTTTGTTTTTTTTTTTTCTCTGTGATTTTCTTTGCCTTTGCTTGAAGAGTTTTCCAGATGAGATTCCACACAGTCTTTCTAGTGGAATCTCCTTGCAACTCTACACTCATCATTTCAGAGGGATCCATAGCGTTTCCTCCATGGCCGGGGTTTCCCCACCAGCCCAGCGGTCCTGCCAGGCGGATCGGCGGTGCTTCCTGGGGCTCTTCTCCTGCACTAGTCAGGGTGATCAGTGGCAATCACTGTCCCATCCTCTCGCCATATTCATCATGACATGCGATGGCACCTCTTTAGGGACACTGGGCGAATCCTGCTCCTCATTTCTCCTCCCTTTTTCCCCAGATCCAGCCCAGGGATCCCTTTCTCCTTCTGAGTCCTCCCCGAGGTGGCATTGTGGCCACTCCCAGGCCAGGCCGGGCCAAGCAGCCAGGCTCCAGCTGCAGCCCCGGTGCCTGGCAGGAGCTGCTGGTGACACCAAGGCTGAGTGGGATGTCAAGGCCGAAGGCACCGAGGAGCCTGTGAAGCAACAGTGGGACTGAGGGGCTGGGGGCTGCTGTGAGGGCTGTGGCGGCTGAGAGGGAGCGGCGGCGCTGAGGTGGCAGAGGGAGCTGAGGGGCATGGCAGCACTGATGAGGGGACAGAGCGATGGCAGGAGGTGGCTGGGCTGGAGGGACACATGGGCTGAGGGCAATGGCGGTGCCAGGGACACTTAACACAATGGTGGGACTGAGAGGGGTGAGGGGTGCGTGCGATGGCAGCACTGAGGGCGCTGAGGGCTAGGCAGCTGAGGGCAATGGTGGCACAGGGAGTCTGAGGGCCCTGCACGCTGTTTGCAGCACCCGCGGAGCCCTCCCTGCCTGCAGCCATCAGCCTGAGCTCAGCAGGTGTTGAAGTTGTGTCAGACATTTTGAGGAGAAGCTTCCGTCACCCCACCCTGAAATGCCTGCCTTTTCTGAGGTAGGTCTGCTCGATGGCAATGCTGGGGTCTGGACTGAGAGCTTTCTTGCAGGCTAAAGAAGTAAAGACTTCTTTAATTCAACTTTTAATGGATAGTGAAGGGTTTGCTTCACTGAAGAGGGAATCAAAGAAGAGGGATTCAAAAATGTCCCACGTTAATGAAGAAGAGGCATGATAGCCTGAATTGGCCACGAAAGGGTGCTCGTTTTCATGGAAGAAATAGCTAGTGCAGGTGTATTCATGACACAGGCTTTTTTGCATGTTACTGTACAACTTTTCCAGTGAATGTCTTTGTATTTCTATTAATTTGGAGATCCCTTGCCTACTATGTATTTATTATTGAGGAAAGGCAGATGGCAGACAGGGAGTGGGAGTTTCTTGGAATTACCCATATCTTGTTCCCAAGTGTGATGCCTTTGTGATACGAGTTTTCAACAGTTTTTCTTTCCTTAAGTAAAGAAAACTTTGCAGGCTCTGAATAATGATTCATCTTTAGATGGCATAGGTTACAGCAGAAGAGAGAAATATTCTAGAATACATCACAGTGAGAATGTCATTCTGTCTAAAGATTAATTCCAGGGGCTTGACTTTCGGCATTTACTACCTCAGTGGAACAGAAATGTAAATTGGTTAGCCAGCTTTTTGGGATTTTTTACCATACAAAGTTTTGCTACATGCCCCTGGAAATACCCACTTTCAGTGCACATTTGCCTGCAAACTACATCTGGAGCAACAACAGAGGCCTCCAAAGAGCAGCACGTCAGAGTTTAATGTCTGAGCAGTTGGGTGCAGTGGGGTGAGGATCCCAGCCAGAAATGTGTGGTTGACCTGTAGGTTTGCCTCACACAGCCTTGGGCAGCACCTGGAGCGAGATCTGTCCTTGCTTACCTGTGTTGGGAACAAGGAGAGCCCCTGGATTTCTGCTGGCAGATTTCTTACAGCTCCTGGGATAGGCCGTGGTCAGGCTGTGAGGACATGAACCCTCACTTGGTGTCTTCTGGTTTTCTGAGTTCACGTTTTGCCTAAGGAGTCATTTTGTGAGAGCTTGAGCTTCACTTTAGCCACCTGAATTCAGAGTCAAAAGCACTTGTCATGTGAACCCTCAGGGCAACGTTCCTCGTGTTACACGTCCTTTGTGAGTGGAGAACAGTTACTGTGTGCTTGAAGTGATTCCAAGAAAACACTGAGTGATCTTTGGTGTACTTGGTTTGGTTTTTCTTTTAAGGAGGATGTCAGTGTTGCCCCTGAGTGTGCAGGAGAGCAGCCTGGGAGCCAGGCTGCAGCAGAGACAGCTTTGCCTGGCAACACAAGCAAAGGCAACAGTTTCCTGGAGCCAGAGGAGCCAGGTTAGAGGAGAGCCCCCATTCCTTGAGAGAGCTCTGTGAGGGCTGCTTTGAGCTGCACTGAGACAGGAGTGGAGATCAGAAGAGTTCAGTCCCTGACTGCAGGGCCAGAGCATCTGCCTTTACTTCAAATACTGCACTGGTGCCACCTCCCTGAGTGCTGTCCCCCACACCCCTCCAGAGGCATTGACACTAGTCCTGTGGTGTGGCAACAGAGCAGAGAATCAACCTGACCTTCTGGGAGTTGGGTCACCAACCCCAATGTCCCAATTCCCAGCTGAGCTCCATGGATCAATTTGCTGCAGGGTGACAGCGCTATGGAGGCAGCACGAGTGAGGTGACTGTTGGAGCAACAGGAAAAACCCCACCAAAATGATGAAGCCAATGCAAAACTCCAAACTGTTGGCCTCCAGTCACAACATTTGGTACCAATCTGCTAATACCTATCCTGAGACACAGAAGAAAAACAAGCAGCAAAACATCTGAGACCAAAAAATTCCCAAATCCAGTGACTAAAGGAAAATCCTAAATATTCCCAGCTTAGCAAGAGCTCCAAGGAGAGAGGGAGCACTTTGGATCATTCCAGAGTAAAGCTGGTGCAGCCTGCAGGCCTCACAGGGAGCTCCTTCCCTCCCAGCTGTTCCTCCCAGAGCTGATGGCAGAGTTGGAGGAGCTGTGGCTCACTCCAGAGGGATTCCAGGGAATGCAGCTGGTTCATTACTCGGCTCAGAGCACCCTTCAGCTCCAGCCATTTCGGTGAGGACCAGGGGCTCTCTGTGAGTACAGGGGAAGAGCAGGGCTGGGCTTGTGTGAGCTGAGGCTGACTGCGTTTAAAGCTCTTGTGGGTGCCATTTGCACTGCGAGTGCTGTCAGTTCATGGGGACACTTCAAAACTTTACCATTTGGAAAACTCCACAAGGATTCCTGTTCTTTAGAGAGCAGCCTCAATTCCCAAATGATAGTGTGTCTTTGTGGCCATCTTTCCCAGTCCCTGTAGAAGTACAGTTGCTGTCCAAGGGAAATGTGCACAAGGGCTGATCCTGACCCATATTCCCTGCGCTCCCCAGAAATCCACCTGCTGTACCTGGCCAGGAGGGCTGCCCTGCACAGGAGGAAGTGGCTGAGTGCCCACGCTGGGCTGGCCCTGGCAGGTGACGATGGCGGCAGTGCTGCGGGACCACAGCTCCTTGTGCAGGGCCCTGACTGCTGCCCCGAGCTCCCTGCAGACACCAAGAGACACAAGAGGGACCACAAGGAGAACCTGCCAGGCAGCCTGGAGGTGCCCAGCCCTGCTTGCAACCGCTCCCAGCAGCACCTGGACTCAGCCCTGAGCTGCCACCTGCTGCTGCCACCCTTGAGCCACCTGAGTGGTGAGATGGGGGGAACGTGGGGGGCTGGGGGCTTGGGTGGTGTGGGGTTTCAACATCTTTGTAAGATGAGGGCTCAGTTGTGTGCAAGGACAACTGCAGCTTCTGTCACTTGCATGCAGAGGGGAAAGGACCTGCCAGGGAAGCTTCTGGCACTGCTTTCCTGCCGAAGTATTCCAAGTTAGGCCGTTCTTCAGGAGCACTGAATGGGGAGGTGAGAACTAAGGAGACAAGTTCTTGGTTGTTGGAAAGCCCCCGAACTTGTTGGGTTTTTTTTCCTTTCTAAGCCTGTCTGAGAGGATCTGGGATTTTATAGGCCCTGAGAGAAGTACAATTGCTGCCAAGGGAAATGTGCATACAGCTGATCTGGACTCCGTCTCCCTTTTCCTGGCTCTTCCTCCAGACCCTGCCAGGACAAGTGATGCTGCTTCTGGGTTGTTCCCAGGGAATGTGGCTTCCCCAGCTCTCCCAGAGAAAGTTTTCACCACTCCAGTAATTTAGAGAATTTTGATCAAGGCCACAACCCCACCCATGTGCACAGTCCTACTTGTTTGTTTATTTATTTATTTGCTGTTGTAGTAACCTGAAGACATTTTTAGATTGAAGCTGATAGGTCAAAATGTTAGCAGTGTCGCAAGGTATTAGTTGTAGCAATTTTCAATAAAATAATGTTTTCATTGAAATGGGTATTGATTTGTGTTACTCAAAGCAATTAACAGATGTAAATGTTGTGGTGCTGGAGTATTTTGGCAATGAGTGAAGGCAACTGGGAGAAATTAGCCAAGCATGCCCAGCACATCTCTCACTTCCAGAAAAGCTGCGCAATGAAACCACATTGATAGCCCAATCCACTGTGTCAATAATTCCAAAATCCAGAACAACTTTTCTAGGGGAGAGGTCAAAAGAGGAACAATTCCAGGGCAATGCTCCTGGCAGATGGATTTCTCTGACTTACCCAGCTCTGCATGTTCCAGGCGTATGCTGCTTGTAATAGATGCATTTTTATGATCTTGGCTTGGCAAATGTTTGGGTCTCCACTGAGTTTTCTGTACTTCTGTAACACCCACAGAGGCACAGACCTGCTGCGGAATCCCACAGGCCTCGCACTCATTCAGCCTGGCAGAACTTCCCACTGTCCCAGCACAGAATGTGCTTTAGCAGCTCCTGCAAGTCCTTCTGCATTGCTGAGGCCAAGACACATTGCCCTGCTGGAAGCCAAGGCCATGCCTTGCTACCTGCATGTGCTAGCAACTTACCCCTGTCCCGAGAGAGAGCAGGGAAGCAGAGTCATTCCTATTTACAGTTACAGTTTGCAAAGCAAGGCTCTCAGTGTTTCTGTGTTTGTATCAATGAGAAGGGTAGAGAGGAGTTTCGTGGTGTAATGAAGGGTGAAGCAGTGTCTGAATTCAGCTTCTTTCTATTTTGTTTTCTTGGATGACATTTTTCCTGTCATAAGTCTGACGACCCGGGATATCTTTTAAACCGTGCTCAGAATCCGGGATCTGTGACCTCAGCAGTACCAAGCATCCCCTCTGAACCTGTTTGCCTTGAACAGAGTAAGCAAAGTTCAAGGAAAGATGAGTTCACAGCAAAGGTGTGAGCTCTCTTGGCTTATTTTAGAGAGAGAAAAAATACCAAACTCAAACCTGTCTGGAAAATCGGACTTATTCAAGGAAGTAACATCTTGGGATACTTGTGATGTCAGAATGTGCCAGTTTTCTGTTGATCATTTATTCAGACACTCGGTAAGCCAGACCAGTAATGCTTTTTTTTTTTTTTTTTAAACAAAGCTGATTGAAATAAAAGTACTTGAAATTTTGGCTTCAATCTCCAATGATGTCTCAATTAGCAAAACATTCATTTGCAGGAGGAACAGATTGCATTTGTACAGTTCCATTGTGGTTTTTTATTCAGCACTCAAATCCTTTCATTTCCCATTTTGTAGTTGTAAGCATTAAAGTAAACCAACTGCTTTGAAATTGCAGCTCAAATGTACCTGCTTGGGATATTTTGTTCAATCTATTTTTTTGCATGAGCTGAAAATACTCAATTGTCATTCGCTTTATAGCATTCTTTGTAAGTGTGGGACTGAAAAAAGACCACAGGAATTTATCCTATCAACACAAAGTAAGTAGCAGAGCATTATAAAGATTCTCTGGCAACATTCATGTTTTGCTTTACGTATAACTTTATTAAACATATATTTTGAAATTAATTTTACCAAGCAGACTTTCAGTTCAATTACAGCATTTGACTCTTTGGCAAGCTAAGCAAGGGAAGTATTCACAGACACATCTGCAATGCTCTCCTTGTCTGTTATTCCACCTGAGTGAACTCCTTGCAGTTCCAGAATTGCAACGTCATGTAAGAAAATAAACAGGAACTGTATCAGGGTTTAAACGGGCGAGTGCTCCTTGCCCTGGCTGGGAGCGGAGGAGTTGTGGATGCTGCCCTGGGCACAAGGCCCTGTCCACGCCGTCTGCTCCGGCTTCTCCGGGGCTGCTGCTGCTCTGTGGGGTTGGGCACAGGTTGGGCACAGCTGCCCTGGAGGCTGCTCTGTGATGTCGTAGCTTCCTCCTGCACGCTGGAGCCTGCAGGGCCACTGTCAGGGGTCCTGTGCCGGGAGCTGGTGCAGCTGGAGCTGCCGGAGCTGGCGCTGTTGTCCTCTCTGTCATGACGGCAGTGCCGCAGCCTCTTGGCCTCCTTGCTGCACCGGCTCACAATTTCGTGGATGAGGCCACGCACCAGTGGTGCTGTGTGTTCCCTGAGGCGGTTCTGCAGCCTCTGGACCAGGATCGCTGCATCCGGACCGTGGAGGCAGAGATCGCTCAGGATGGAGCTCTCTGCAGCTTCTGCCAGCCACCAGTGGTCCCGGAATATGCCCTGCAGCCTTCGGTGCAGCCAGGGCCGCACGGGCTCCAGGAGATGTTGTTGTTCACGGAGAAGTCCTGCCCACACTTCGGGTAGGAGGCCACCCACGGACTGCAGCCTCGAGGGCCCTGGCTCAGCTGGGGACAGTGTCCCCTCTGCAGAAAGTGGAGGGGACACAGCAGGGCCATGGGAGCTGTTCTGGTTCGGGTGGCCGGGAGCTCTCTCTGCCTGGCCGCTGGTCTCTGCTGGCTCTGCAGGGGAGGTGATGACAAACTGTACGTAGTCCTGTTCGCCCCGCTCTGAAAACCTGGCAGTCTCTATCGGTGTTCTGCAGAGCGGGCAGGAGGGATTTGTTGTTGCCCAGCGCAGGATGCAGCCCACGCAGAACTGGTGGCCACAGGGCAGAGCAGAAGCCGCGTCATCCCAAGTCTCCTGGCAGATGGGGCAGTTGCTGTCTGTCCCTGTGGCCATTCCTGTGCTCTGCAGCACGCTGACGACAGCTGAGCACCAGCAGCTGCTCCGCCTTGCTGGTGTCACACGCTGCAGGAAGGAGAGGCCATGGTCACTGGCTGTGCCAGGAAAGGAATAAAAGGCAAGAAATGCCCAGGCCCCTGGAGAAGGACACCCTGCTGTCTCCCTGAGTCCTGTCACCTGCCCCGCGGCCACTGCAGGGACACAGGGCTGTCACTCTCAGTGCTGCACCCGCTGTGTCTGGCTGCCCCAAGCAGGCAGGGAGTGATGGCTCTAGGATAAGCACTTGCAGTTGCTGAATTCTCTGAGGGCAGCCCCCAACACATCACCCAGCACTGGGAAAGGTCAGGCTTCACCCTCCAGACCTCACAGGCTTGCTTGGCAGAAGTCAAGGGTTGGGCCAGACTGGCCCTGGCTCTGCTGGTGCCTAATCAGCAGTGGAGGTGATGTCACAATCTGCCACTTGCGATGTCACCCTCCACCAGCTAGTGATGTCACAACATGATGTGTTCCCCCTGCCGGTGCACATTGTCAGGAGCAAAAAGAAAAATACTCCTTCTTGCTTTCAGCTTCTACATCTCCATGTTGCTCTCCCTTGGTCACCTATGTCAGGTACCCATGACTGTGTGTCTCATCCCTGCTCGTGCCACATGGCTGAGGTGTCCCATGAGCAGGAATGTGGTGGGAGCAGTCTGCATGGACTGCCTGCACTGGGCTTACTCCTGTCACTGCCTTTCCCTGTGCAATGCTGGGATTTGGAGGATTTGGGTAGTCAGTGGCCAGCTCTGGGTGAGAGGAATGATCCCCTCTGGCCATAGCCTTTCAGCCCACTGGACCCAGCTGTGAGAGGAAGCCTCTGCGAGACCCTTTGGGCATCCCGGCGGGTGGGGGGACACACACACGCCTCGTGGTCACCATGCTGACACCCTGCAGTGGTGCCCAGGACTCCAAGGATGCTCCTTCTGGCCAGGCAAAGCTGATGATGGCCGCCATGGCACTGGTACCAGATGGGGCAACTGGCAGCTGCCAGCAGAAGCCAGGAATCATGCCCAGTTGAACCCCCACTGGAGCTGTGACAAGATAAGTTGTCCTTCCTGCCCACTCTGCCTTGTCCGTCTGCTGTGCTGCAGCTGTGTGGCTGCAGCAGGATTTCCTGAGAGAAGAGGCACGGCTGACATGGCCCAGGGACTCTGAGGCCATGGCTGCTGCGCCCCCCAGCACAGGGGTGCCATCCATGGTGGGGCCCAACGGGAAGGAGAGAGGCACCAGAAGGGGGAGGAGCCCATACACTGTGTGAGGGAAATAACAATGGATTTAGTTTTCTTTCCTGACTAAAGGGCTGCAGGAGTCCTGCAGCTCCCTCCATTGGGACAGTCACTTGCTGGGAGGAGAAGACTTTTGGAGGCTGGGGACCCTCTTCTTGGAGGGGTGCCAGGACTGCCCAGACAAGGGTTCCTGCTCTGGGTAGGAGGGGAGGAGCTGTGGATACTGCCCTGGGCACAGGGACCTGTCCCCGCCATCTGCTCCAGCTCCTCCTGGGGATGGTTCTGCTCTGCAGGACACAGGTCAGGGACAGTTGGGAACCCCAGAGGGGACTGGTGTCTGATGTACCAGCTTCTTCCTCCTCACTGGAGCCTGCAGGGCTGCTGGTGGGAGTCATCTCCCAGAAATTGCTGGATTTAGAGCTGTGGGAGCTGGTGGAGCTGCTGGAGCAGCTGGAGCTGCTAAAGTAGGGGCTGGCTCTGGCCACAGGGCTGTTTTCTCATCCCTTCACTCTGCTTCACCAGAGTGCAGCAGCCTCAGGGCCTCCTTGCTGCTCTGGGCAACCCCAGGCTGCTGATGCTGTAGGTTGGTGGGTCTGCGTGCTTGTCCAGGAGAGGCTGCAGGGTCTGCACCAAGACATGCAGGCAGTAGAGGGAGAGGCTGCACAGGATGCAGGGCTGTGTCTTCTGCCAGCCACCACCAATCCCAGTGCATTCCCTCCAGCCTCTGGCAGAGGCAAGATTGCACAGGGACCCAGAAAAGAAAGGAACTACCACTTTGTTGCTTGAAACTCCTGCATTTCCATGTTGTTTTCCCTTGATCACCTGTGTCACTCTTCCATGGCCCTGTGTCTCGTCCCTGCTCCCAACACATTGCCAAGGTCTCCTGATGTGGTAGTTTTGCCTGGCCCAGTTTTTGCCAGTGAATAGGGTGGGGTACAAAGATGGCTCCTGCATGTCCTGAGTAAAGATTCTGGAAATTTCTCCACCATGTCCACCAGAGCCAGTCTCTGATGGCTCTGAAGATGATGGACATGCTGCTGGCCAAACCTGGGCCAATTAAAGATGTTAGTTATGGCTCTGTGAAAACATATTTAAGAAGAAATCAAAACAATGTGAGCACACACTTCTTTTTAGCCAGGGAAAGAGGAGGAGGAGGTAAAAATATGTGAGGGAGAACAACATGGAGGCCCCAAGGTCAGTGGAGAAGGTGGGGGAGGAGGTGCTCCAGGCACTGGAGCTGAAAACCCTCTGCCGGCCGTGGTGAAGACCATGGGGGAGCAGGTGGTCCCCCTGCAGCCCATGGGGTCCATGAGGTACAGACCATGGGGGAGCAGGTGGTCCCCCTGCAGCCCATGGGGTCCATGAGGTACAGACCGTGGGGAAGCAGGTGGTCCCCCTGCAGCCCATGGGGTCCAGGGGGTGCAGAGAACCCCCCACAGCCTATGGGGAGGTGCCCACACCAGAGGAGCAGGTAGATGCCTGCAGGAAGCTGTGATCCAGTGGGAGTCCCAGTAGAGACTGAGAGTTGCAAAGGCCTTGCAGGAGAGGGAAAGGCCTTGCTCCCGGGATGGAAACAGCCTGGCCTCGGCTTGGAATTCTGCAACCTGGACAGAGGAATCTCGGACTGCAGCAATCGGGCGGGTGCTGCTCGTGAGATTGGACCCATGCCAAAGAAGTTCGAAGAGGACTGTCTCTCATGGGAGGGACCCCTATGGCTAAGTAGAGGACTCTTCGCCCTGATGGACTGACCCTGACCAAAGAAAACCCCCATACCCTGCCCCCACCCCGGAGCTGTTGGTTAGAAGGAAGGAGGGAGGGGGTGAGCTGAGAAATGGCCTTAATAGGGAGGGGGGTGAGTAGAGAAACAGTGTTTGTAGCAGAAGAATTGTGGCATTGGACTAAGAAAAGCCACATACATACCCAGATCTGTTAGTTGAATGGAGAGAGGGGGTGAATAGAGAAACAGTATCTGTAGTAAAAGAATTGTGATAGACTGACAAGAAAAAAAACCCCACACCCTGCCCCTGCCCGGGAGTTGTTGGTTAGTTAGAAAGGAGGGAGGGGGTGAGCTGGGAAGCAGTGCATTAAGAGGGAAGGCGGGTGAGTGAAGAAACGGTGTCTTGAGAGCTTATTTTAACCTCTGATTTATCCTCTGACTCTGTTAGATTAATAAATCACCTTTTTTTGCAACTTTAAGTTTCTCGCCTGCTTTTGCCCTGAATTTTGTGCGTCCTGCTTATCAGTAGTCTTATCTCAACTCGTAAGTCCAGTGTTTGTGTTACTTTTCTCTCTCCTCTGCATAGCTGCAGCAGGAGAGAGCATAGAGAGCAAACGTCGTAGGTGCCTGGCATTTAGCCAGGGTCAAACCCACGACACCTGAGACCAGGAGTGTGCTGGAAGCAGTCAGAGTGGGCTGCTTGTAGCTGGATGAGTCCTCTGCCCCTCATGGCCCCAGCCTGGCCAGTGCTGCCATTTGGAGGACCTGGGAGGTGGGTGGCTGGCCCAGGGTGAGAGTCTTTCATGCCTGTGGGTTGTACCCCTGCTGCAGGGAGAATCAGAAAGGAAGGGTTTGCTCCGAGCCATCCACTCCCACTGGCATTTGCTCACAGTGCCAGGTCCACTCTCCTTCCCAAGTTTCCACATTTCTGGAAACTAGTGTGTTGGTGCTCCTCAACAGCACCAGCAATGGGGCCTGGCCCCATAGCCACAGGAAGGAGCTGGAATTGCCATCCGTTCAGAGTGGGGTACCAGGGCCCTTTGCTCTGGGGAGCCCAGGATCCACAGTCAGCCCTACTGTCCCCATATCCCTTCTTGTCTCAGGCTGCTGTCATCATCTGGAGTCATCAGCACTTCAGGCACTTCTTTTTCCAACAGGAAGAGCACTCTCTGTTAGCTGCTGCAAGCCCAGGTTGCTGTGTGCATCCAGCACATGGCTTTGCCCATGAACATCTCCTCAGGTGACAGTCCCTGGTCTCTATTCACAGAGCTTCCGCTCTGCCTTCCGGGCAGAAGCCACCACACCCAGGCCTTTCAGGCCACTCCCTGCACAAGATTCTTCCCTTTTATTTTAAACTCAGAGCTTGCCTCTCTGCAGCTGCCCTGGATCGAGGGTGATGGGCACAAGGACACTTTGCACCAGTTTTAGGGCTGTGTGACAGTTCTGCCTTGCTTGCAAAGTGACATGGGTCCCCTTGGTGCTGTCCAGCAGAAGTGGGGCTCCAAACCCAAGAAGGAATTCTCTCTGCCATCTGTTTTGGCAGCAGTTTTTTCACTGGCACAATTACAAGGCTGTGCACCGACATACTGGGAACGCTCCTGAGATAAAGATACATCACAAATTACAGCATTTTGGTCCCAGATAGGCATTGCTGGAGGTGTGGCTGGGAGCGTCTGTGTGGTCACTGTGACCTCATTGGTGACATCAGCTCTGGGAAACTCTGCTGTCACAAGAGGCTTCCCCAGCCAGCTGTGACCTCATGGGTGATGTTGGTCCTTCCCCCAGTCCACTGTGAGCCCCGTTCTGTAAAGCTCTGCCATCACAAGAGGTTCCAACCCAGCCCACTGTGACCTCACAGGTGATGTCGGTTGTGTGAATCTCTGGTGTAACCAAGAGCTGCACACTGTCCATGTGACCTTACTGGTGACATCGGCTCTGCAAAGCTGTGCTGTAACAAAGGGCTCCAACTTGCCCACTGTGACCTCACTGGGGAATGCTGCTCTGTGAAGCTCTGGTGTCACCAAGGGTTTCATCTGACCCACTGTGACCCTGCTGGTGAAGTCAGCTCTGGGAAGCTCTGGTGTAACAAGGAGCTGCCCCAGCCAAGTGTGAGGCTACTGTTGATGTTGGCTCTTTGAAGCTCTGGCATCACAAAGGGTCTACTGTAGCCTCACCACTGATGTGGCTCTGTGAAGCACTGGCATTACAAGGGACTCCCCTGTGTGATAAATGGGTGAATGATAAATGCTGGCTTTCACATATATGAATTTAACATTTGCAAGTGATGTGTGCTGTATAAAAAAACAGTGTTAAAATATAATTAAGCAGAAACAAGGTTAGGGTAAATTGTAACTTCAAAATAGTTGTGATGGAGAATGCAGTAATAAATACATGGTAATAAATATCTTTTAAGTTGATAAACCACAGAACCAGGGATCAAGACATCTTAAAGAAACAAATAAGATAACCACCGGCATCCCAGGAAGTCTGTTATCTTGACTCACACCTCCCAAAAGGAACTGCCACCTACAAATTAAGTTGGAACTGAGGAAACATAGATGGGAGGATTTCGGCCTTCAGTTCTGAGACAATCCAGAGGATCCGAGACTCCAAGACAAGCGCCGAACTGGCAGAAGGGGGCAAGGATCGGAGGGGGGCAGTTGAGTGAAGTGTAAATTACCTCCTAGGCTTAATGAATATGTAACAGTTAAAGAAAGTACTTAAATTCACAGTACAATGGATGGGTGCGCCTCTGGCAAAAATGCTAAGCGCCCAGCGCTGGTTTTGCCTATGCTCTATTAATAAATGTTTAATATTAGGTAGTTAAAATTTCACCTTGTGAACGCATTTATATCACCTGGCACACTGTGACATCACTGGTGACACTGGCTCTGCAGAGCTCTGCTACCACAAGGGCTTCCATCCTGGCCTACTGTGACCTCACCACTGATGTGGCTCTGTGAAGCTCTGGTGGAACAAGAGGGTTCCTCCAGCCAAGTGTGACCTTGTTGGGTGTTCTTAATAGGCAGGGCAGTGAGATGTGCACAGTCCAGCATTATCTTAGCAGAGCCAGCAGAAGCAGCGTTTGTATGACAGCTCACCATCGCTCTAAGTGATTCGTTTAGATGTGTAAACAAGTAGCTAGTAACCAATCTACTGCTTGGATATAGAGAAGTAGAAGATGTATATAAGTAGCCTTCTGATCTGTAATAAACGGCTTTCACCTGATCACATTGGTCTGCGTGTGATTGACCCGAGCCTCCACAACATGACCTCACTTGGTGATGTTTGTGCTTCAAAGCTCCGACCTCACAACGAGCTCCCCCGTGTTATAAATAGCTTTGAGTTTGTTAATCAAATCTTGTTAGAAATTGTAATCAATAGTCTTGTGTTTGTTAATCAAACTTTGTTTAAGAAAGCTTACGACTCTTGCACAATAAAAGCTAAGAGGAACTAATCTTGTCTAATAAAAGCCAAGAAAGGAAACAAATATTGCCTAAGCAAGATCAGAAGGAATAGATGATTAAGTAATGTCAGGACCACCTATCCGGTGATGTAACGCCCCCTCCCCATTGTGTAAGATTACTAAAAAAACATCGGAGGAAGACTACGGCCTTCAGCCTCATGACCACCAAGAGGCAGAAGAAGACCCCTAGCAACAGGCCGCGCAGTCACCGAGTACTACAGGAAGATCTACGTATACCAGGAAGAAGAAGGAAATAAAACCGGAGACTATGGAAGGGGAAATTGCTTGCCGTGGTGGTGCGGAGACTCCCCAGCAGCCCAGCACTGTTTTGTTTGCTGCCTGCTTGCTCAATAAACCAAATTATTTTAACTGGCTTGACTTTCGTCAATCTATTTTAACATTAACTTATAACACCCCGAGACAATTGTGACCTCAGCGGTGACATGGGCTCCCCAAAGCTGTGTGCTCACAGGGGGCTCCCCCCGGGCCACTGTGACCTCACTGCTGCTTTCGGTCCCTAGCAGCTGCGGCGTCCCCGGGGCTCCCCGCTCCGCTATAAAAGCGGGAGCGCCGCGCCCACGCCCGCCCGCGGCAGCATGGCCCGCTACCGGCGGCGCTCCCGCAGGAGCCGCAGCCGCTCCCGCAGCCGCAGCCGCAGCCGGCGCCGCCTCCGCTCCCGCCGCCGGGGCGTGCGCAGGAGGCGCCGCGCCTCCCGCCGCTCGCGGTACCGCCGCCGCCGCCGCAGCAGCCGCAGACGCCGCCGGCGCTGAGCCGAGCGCGGGGCTCGGCCTCGCCCGGCCCGAGGAGCGCGCTGGCGATGCCAATAAAGGCCAGCAAAGCATGAGGGGGCTGTCGTTACGTGTCCCTGGCTGTCCCTGCGTGTCCATGGCTTTCCCTGGTTTCCTGTGCGCCGCCAGCGCCTCGCTCGCTCTGCCCCCCCTTGACCCGCGTCTGCTGCTCCCCCGCGGAGCCCTGCGGGATCCGGGCAGCCCCAGCGGCCCCGCGGAACGGCTCTGCTCCACAACGAGCGGCTCACAAAGGAGCCACGGAAAAGTCACGGGGAAATAAAAAGACACTTCAGGGCCCTGGGACGATTGTAGGGTGATCAGGAGCCTGAGTGTAAGGGGGATCAGGACGATTGTAGGGAAATCACTACGTGATTTCCTCCGTTCTTCCCAAAACACCAAACTGTATTGATAGGAATAGGCAGATTCATTAGGCCAATGCCTGGCTCGGAGAGTGGTGTGAAGGGAGAACTTCCCTCCCTGAACCAGCAGCCCCTGAACCCCCCCCAATTCCCCCAGTACCGATGAAGGATTTGAGGCCACTCTCAGCAGTGAGGATGAGCTGGTGGCACAGCTGCACCCCCAGAACGTCCAGGCTGCAGAGCACCTCCAGAGGTCAGTGTTCCTCAGGCGGTGCTCGTTCCACTGTGTCATGTTCCCCTGCCAGTAGTGCTGTGGGGACAGGGGGTCAGAGCCAGCAGGGACAGGGACACAGCAGGGTCCCTGAGCAGTGTCAGTCCGGCTTACCTGGATTACCTGGGCAAAGAGGATGGAGTCCCTTGAGGGGAGAAACCCTGTGCCCACCCTGCACAGGGACGGGACAGATACCCAGCCCCCCCTACCTTGTCTTGGCCATACTGGCGCAGGCAGTTCAGGAGCCAGCAGGTGCTGGCAAGCCACGGTGCCATCATGTCCAGGTCACTGCTGTACTTCTGCAGGAGGGGACACGGAGCACTGGGGTCAACACAGCGGGGACAGCAGCAACCCCCACATCAGCTCCATGACCCACACAAAGCTGATGGGAGCTGTGGGTCTGTCAGACCACCCAGGAGCCTGGCAGTATCCAGGAGCACCTCCATCCCAGCCAGGTACACACAGCGGCCCTGGGGACCCAGCTGCTGCCCCAGTGCCACCCCACTGCAGCCAGCAAAGCTGCTGCTCCTCAGGTCAGCTCAGCCCTGCCCCAGCCCAGCACCTTCATGACCCCTTTGATGGCCTTGGTGGCCACGTCCAGGAGTGAGCAGGCCCAGGGCTCATCATTGCAGTGATCAGCATGCCAGATGCACAGGAAGAGGATTGTAGGCTGGCAGGTCTGGGGGAACCCCAGAACCACTCTGGAGTTTACAATCTGCAAGGAAAGCAGGGTGGTTGGGATCCAGCTGTGCAGCCTGAGCCAGGAGCATGCTGCCTCAGCAGCAGTGGAAGGAAGAGCTCACACTGAGGGTGTCAAGAAACCCGAGCTGGGACTAAACTGTGGTAAGGAGTCCCTCTTTTTCCATGTGGCAGTACTTGTGATGATGGCTTTGATAATGCGCCCCTCATCCTCCTTCCTCCATGCCAGCATGGCCTGGGACAGGGATGGGACAGGGACTGGGATAGGACCACAGCCAGCAGTGACTCAGGAGTCTCTCTTGTGGCGGGCGAAGAGGAACACAGGTCACATTTTGCAGTGTCTTGGGCTGTGGGACCCAGCTCAGGTCCCCTCAGCTCTGTCCAAGCAGATGTTCCTCAGGCTCTGCCCCCCATGTTGAGATGGGGTGATGCTGCTCAGCTGGATGTGGGCACCCCTGGCTCCCCTTCCCTGCCATCCAGACTACCCAGCTGTGTTTTCTTGGATGGGGCTGGAGCATCCCACTGTGCTCAGAGCACCTCTGTGGGCAGATGGGATGTCCTGGACTCCACAGGAGCCTCCTGAGAGCTGGTGGAGCCCATTCCTGGAGAAGTCAGGATGTGCCCAGCTGGAGCTTTGCTTCCCCAAATCCCCCCCCAAATTCCCCAAATCCCCCAGATTCCAGGTGCTCACCGTGCTGGGCTGAGGGGCTGGATCCCTCTGGATTTGGGGGTTCCCCCTTGTCCCCACTGTTCCCCTTCTCTGAGATGACCTTGCTGGCCCCACCTGGAAAAGGGGATACAAAAATGGGGAAGTTTGGGGTCACAGAGGAGGGAACCCCCCAAAATCCCTCCAAACTTTCCCTGGGGCTCTGGGGAGAGCTCAAAGCTGAGTTGCAGCTCCTTCTTCTCCTCTACCATGGTGCTCAGGGTTTCCTGCTCCTCAATGTCAGGGAATTCCCATTTCCTCTTTTCCTCCCAAGTTCCACTTAGGGGAGTCCCCCTCTCCTTCTTTTCCTGGGGACTCCTGGCCCAGAAGGTGTCCCTTTTTTCCTTATTTTCCACAGCTTCCATTTGAGGGCTTCCCTTTTTCCTCCTCTTTTTGAGACCCCCTCTTTGTGAGGTCCCTTACCTTTTCTTCAGGTCCTTCTGGGGACCTGGGTGCTGGGTCAGGCCTAGCCCCCATTCCTGGGGAATTCCCAGGGGATTTTGGGGCTGCACCCCCTGGGCACAGGAGCTTTTCTGGGTGGCTCCAGGGGGCTCTGGGGAGAATGTGGCATCCTTCGTGTCATGGTTGTCACAGAACATCACCTGGAAGGGGGGGACAAAGGGGACAGGGCTGGCTTTGTGCTTTCAGCCCAATTTCCACCCCAAAACTTTTCCTTCCTCCCTGAAGTTTTCCCCCTGAAATTCCCCCCCCCCAGCTTTTCCCACCACAAAACTTTCCCCCTGAAATTTTCCTTCCTCTCCTCCCAAATGCTTCTTCCCCAAACCTCTTCCTTTCCCCCAAAATTCTCCCCAAAAATTTTCCCCAAAAAATTTTCCTCCCCCAAAGCTTTCCCCCCAAGTTTCCCTTCCCAAATTTTCCCCACCCAACCTTTCCCCCAAAACTTTTCTTCTCCCCAGTTTCCTCCCTCCAAAACCTTTCCCCTGAAATTTCCCTTCCGAAGCATTCCCCCACTCAGTCTTTCCCCCAAAACTTTTTCCCAAATTTCTCTCCCCACTTTACCCCCAACCTTTCCACCTTCCATGAAATATTCGTTCTCTCGCATGCCCCCTCCCCCCAAAATTTTCCCTCCCAAGAATTCCTAAACTTCCCACTCCTCCTTTCCCACTCACCCTGGTCCTTGACTTCATCCTTCTAAGGATTTTGGGGGCCCAGCAGAGCCAGGAACGGTTCCTGGGGTATGTCTCACAGATAATGGTGAAGGGAGTCCTGGGGCTGCCCAGCAGCGCCTTTGTGGGCAGCCCCATTTTGGGGTGGAGGGTACAGGGCCATCCCAGCCACAGGACAGTGTCTGAGTCCTCCATGGTGAAAACGTCCCCGATGTTGAGAGGCTTTGTTTTTGGGGTCTTCTCTGCCTTGGTCTTGGGGACATTGGATGGGGACACTGGACAGGACCCAACACCCAGGGGATGAAGGAACAGGACTCTGGAAGGGGGCAGTGGAGTGGGACACTGAAAGGGGACACCAGAAGGGGACATTGGAAGGGGACACGGGAAGGCGTGGCACTGGCACCCACCATGTCCTGGCATGGACCATGCAGAACCCTCCTTTCTGAGCCCCCAATCTTTGGGGGTTGCCCCTGCTTCCACCCCTGCCCTCACTGGGGCTGAACCGCCATTTCTGGGGAATTCCCAGGGGATTTTGGTGCTGCACCCCTGGGCACAGGAGCTTTTCTGAGTGGCTCCAAGGGACTCTGGGGCAAATTTGGGGTCCATTGTGTCATGGTTGTTGCTGAAGGTTACCTGGAAGGGGGAGACAAAGGGGGGCAGGGCTGGGGTTGGGGTTTCAGCCCCAAATTTCCACCTCAAAACTTTTCCTTCCTCCCCAAAGTTTTCCCCCTGATATTCCCCCCCAGCTTTTCCCACCTCAAAACCTTTCCCCTAAAACTTGCCCTCTCTCCAGGAGAGAAGCTCCTGTTTCCCTTCCAGCCACTCACCCTGTGGAAGGTCACCTCATGCTGCAGCTTCTCGCAGTCCTGCACCAGGTGGGCATTTTTCTGCTCCAGGCTCCGGTAGCACTTCTGCACCTCCTCCAGCTCCTGCACCACTCGCTGTCGCTGCTCTGTGGGGACAGCCACAACAGGGAGTGGGGACAGCCACACCATGACTCCTCAGAGAGACGATGTGCAGAGACACACCGCGCCTGCAGGATCTGCCTGTACCCAGGGGGATCAGGGGGTCAGAGCACCCCTTTTACCTTCCAGATCCTGTGACTGCTCCAATGTGCACTGGGGCATCTCTCTCCTCCCCCAGCTGCAGCTTCACAGTCTCCATCTCCACTGAGCACCATGGGAAGGCAGAAGGGAGGTACAGCGTGAGCCCTGTCCAGTGGGCTCCTCCAGAGACCATCACATGTGCCCAGGTTCCAGAGAGCTCTGTGGAGCCCCAGAAGAGCAGCAGCATCCCCCAACAGACCTGCTTCAGCTCCTTGACCTTCTGGCCCAGGCAGCTCTCCATTCTGTGCCTCTCCAGCTGTGCCAGCTGGACCTGGGCATCACAGGCTGCATTCCCTTGCAGCTGCTGCATCTCATCCCATGGGCACTGCGGCTGCTCAGCATGGGCAGCTGTGAGCCCTGAGAGCTGCTCCACTTGCTGCTGCTTCTCCTGGGCCTGGGGCAAGGGACAGAATGTCAAGCAGGGCTGGGAACAGGGACAGGGCTGGGAACAGGGATACATCCCCACATTTAATCACTGAAAGCCCCCATGGACTCATGCTGCCCCTCTGCAATGAGACCCCATTTCCTACCATCCCACCACCAGCACCCCCAGAGAGGACTCCGGCACTCCCTGCCCTACCAGGCTCCCACCTCTCAGTAACAGCACTGGGCAAACAGGCCCTGGGCTAAGGCCTGGATGGTGCAGGTGCAGGAATGAGTGTTGAGCCAGGAGCATCCACCAGGTCTTCTGCAGCACCACGGCAGCCCTGGTCCTCCACAGCTTCCTTGCAAACCTGTGGGGAGGGCAGGGAACTGGGGCAGGGAGCTGGGACAGGGAGACCAAAGCCGAGAGGGGTAACAGGGAGCTGGGCAGAAAGTGGCAAAGCCCAGAGAAGGGACAGCAAAGCCTGAAAGAGATGGCAGGGCAAGAGGTTGATCCTTGGGCCGAAGGAGGACGAAGCCCTGGACAGGGAGTGGCAGAGCCTGCACCCTATCCCATGTGGACACCTGTGTCAGAGCCCAGCCCAGAGCCAGCAGCACTGTCGTCTGCTCCCAGCCCTGGCCGCACTCACCTGTGGGCCAGCAGCCCCCGGGCGTGGCGCTGCAGGCGCTGCAGGCCCAGCATGGCCCTGTGAAGCCACCCGAAGTGCACTGGGCCATGGAGCTCGACGGAGGCTGCCTGCCAGCACTGGACCCGCAGCTCCTCCAGCACAGCCACCTGGCCAGCCCGGGAAAACACTTTGGTCTTCCCACACTGGTTCATGCTGGGTCCTGCAGCAAAGGGAGAGTCAGTCCCTGGACAAAACATTCCCTGAGCTCCCCCAAGAGGGATCCTTCCCATCCAGCCTCCCTGGAGGCAGAGGTCATTCCCCAGCTCACCCATTTCTGTGCCTCACTGGGCACCATCACATGGGGAAAAACACCTGCAAGGGATATTCTGGTGCCACAGCTGCATCCCCAAAGCAGGACCCTTACTTGGAGCAGTCTCCCAAGGACAGTGCTGCAGATCTGCTTCATGTCAGTGGCCCTTCAGCTCCTCTCTGCTCACCAGAGGCCTGTACCTCTCCAAGAGTTCCTGGTACATCAAGCTGTGGGGGACAGAGGCAGGTCAGAGCTGCCGTGGCTGGACAGGGGTGAGCATCCAGGATGCTGCTGGGGCAGGGGATACCTGGAGGGGTATCCTGAGGCGCTGATCTGGATGGTGTCTAGGACCCCGTAGGATCGGAGCTGCTCCACCACTCGCCTGGAGTCAAACCTGGGGCACAGATGGGCTGATCCAGAATGGGTTCCAGCCAGCTTGGTACACCCCAAACCAGGCAGGGCAAGAGGGATGGAGAGCGGAGGGACAGCAGTGCCCCAGTGCCCCCAGCCCCATCCCGTCTAGCCAGGCACTCACACAAAAGGTTGTCTCCTGTCATTTGGTTTGATGCAGCAGATGTAGTGGCAGGTGGTGCTGTCCAGCACCTCCATCAGCTGGACCAGGGAGGTTTTGAACTGCAGGGGACAAGGCAGCGGGGGTGGGGGGGCTCAGGACCAGCAGGAGCCCCTGGGGGCACAGGGAGGTCCCCAGGGCACACAGGGCTCCTGGCAGTGCCAACACACCTTCCCCCCTCCCCATACTTGGCTAGAGAGGGACTCCTTGCTCTTCTGGCTCCTGGGCAGGGACCTGCGGGACTGCAGGGACATGGGGACGTCCCCGTCCTGCAGGAAGAGCTTAGCGAGGAGGGCAGACTGCCCGGAGAGAGCCGTGGCAGCCCCTGCAGAGCCACCACTGCCACCAGCCACAGCCCCAAACCCCACCCACCCAGAGGCACAACCCAGATGTGCCACATCCAGCTGTGCCCCACCTGCTCCCACCCTCAGGAAAAGCCCTGTGCACCTTCCCAGGTGCTCCTTACCTTTTGCCAGGTGCATGGAGGGTGGGAGAAACAACAGCATTACAGACATGGAAGCAGGAGGACCCTTAAGGACTCTGAGCAGGGACACGGCCAAGATGTGCCCCAAAATGGGGAAGCCCAAGCAAGGGAAGCAGAGTGGGGAGCACCCACATCTCATGACACATTCTCAAATGGCTGGAGCTGTGTCAGGGGGGTTGGGATGTATCTCGGGGAAACGTTCTTCCCCCAGAGGGTGCTGGGGCACTAAACGGGCTCCCCAAGGAATGGTCCTGGCCCCAAGGCTGCCAGAGCTCCAGAAGTATTTGGACAACACTCCCAGGGATGCACAGGGTGGGATTGCTGGGGTGCCTGAGCGGGGCCAGCGGTTGGACTGGATGATTCCTGTGGATCCTTTCCAACCCAGGATATTCAAGGACTCTGTGCTCTCAGTGCGCCCTGAACAAGGCCAGCTCTGCGTGGGGCTGTGCCAGCTGGCAGATGGGGATTTACCTCCTACACCACCCATCCCTCCCAGGCTCCCACAGCCCAGCCAGGCTCTGCCTGCTCAGCACCTGCCCAGGGGATCTCACCTTGCTGGCTCGCAGCAGCCCCACCACCTTCTAGGGAAACGCATCCCTGTTCTTCTCCACAAACCCAGCACACTGGTGTTCCACCTGGCAGGACACAACACCAGCACCAGCCTCAGCCTGTACCTTCCCAGACCACTTTGGTGCAGAGCTCTGCTTGGACACAGTCCAAGGACTTGCGAAATGTCCATGCAGGAGTCAGAACTGCTGGTGGCCACACTGCTTCTCCTGCCCTGCTGTGAGGCTGCTGATGGGAACCAGCACATACTTTCCATATTTTTACCCTCAGATAAGGAGTTTCAGCCCAGCAGGATCCACCTCCCTGCCTGGGAGGGTGCAGAAAGTGCCACCATGATCTCCAAACAGGGCACATTGGGGGCCACTTGTGCAGAGCCCCTGCCCAGCCCTCCCCATCCACAGCATTCCTGACCTTTCCAGCAAGGCGGGAAACAATGAAAGCATCTATGCGAGTCTTGAGCTTCTGGAAGTAGGAGCTGCTGAGGTGGGACTGGTAAAGCTTCTGGGCCCAGCTCTCATCACTGCCTTGGGGCATCTGAAAGGCAAATGCATCAGAGGGGGCAGTGGGGAGGCTCTGAGTGGTCAGAGCAGCCTGTCCCCAGCACCCCTCACCCACCCTGCACTCCTCATTCAGCAGGTACAGGATGGCACGCCGGCCCTCAAGGAACTCAAGGCACAGCTGGTTGTCACAGAAGTCGACACACACCCAGGGGATCCCCTCGGTCTCATACTCCTGCTAATCCAGCTTGAAGATGTGCTGGAAGGCAGGGACAGGAAATCAGGAGTGAGCCAGGAGTGGACAAAGGTGGTCAGGCCCCAAGCAGCAGCTTGATTTCCACATGACCCCTGACAGCCCTTTCTGTGGAGCACTGTGGGAGAGAGCAGGGATTGTGCTGAGCTCCAGGTCTGCAGGGACTGAAGCACAGCCATGATGGAGGCAGAGAGCACAAAACCAGCAGGGACATGCAAGGCTCCCCCTCAGCAGCTCCCAGCAAGGGGACAAAGCTGGGGACACACCTGGGCAACACCCACCTGGGTAAAGTGCTGCTGGAGCTTCTTGTTGGCGTAATTGATGCAGAACTGCTCAAAGCTGTAGAGCTCAAACATCTCAAACCTATGGGCAGCAGAGTACAGCCCTAGGCACCTCCCAGGCAGAGCCACCCCAGGCACCCAACTGTTCCCACTGCAGGGACAGGCACTGCTGTGTCCCAGCTGGACCAGGACCAGGACCAGGATCATGCTCTTCCAGGCAGCCCAGGACAAGGGAGCTGTTCTTACCCATAGATGTCCACGATGCCAGTGGAGGTGTGGTGACCCTCCAGGGACTGCAGGGCATGGTTAACTCTCCTCACCATCCAGCTGAAGAGCTGCCCATATATGTGCCTGGCCAGGGCATCCTGGGAATCCAGCACCTGCTGCCTGGACAGTGGCTTCAGGATGGTCTCGCCAGCAGTGACCAGCTTGCAGTAGCAGAGCCAGTGTGTCACCTATGATGCCTCCAGGCCCAGCAGAGCACAGAACAGCCCCAGGGCCTCACTGCCCAGCTGCAAAGGGACAGTCTTTGTCACTGAGGCCTGGCCTGGCCACGGCTCCAGGAACAGTTTGGAGTGGTGGCATCAAGCCCTCACCCACCTCCACAACACAGCCATCCCCACTCCATCCTGCCTTCTGATCGTGACATTGCCCAGGCACAGGATGGCAGCCACGATTCTGAACAGCTCCAGCTGCTTGGACTGGGAGACACCTGCAGGCACAGCCAGGGAGGGGTCCCTCATGCCCCCCCACACAGGAGGGACCCCCAGGCTCCCCTGACATCTCACAAACCAGAGGGATGGAATTGCCACTACACAGCCAGGCTCCCCAACACTGGGATGTCTGGCCCCATGTGTTGGTTGTGCTTGGCCCAGTTTTTGGTAGTGGGGACGGCCACAGAGATGGCTCCTGTGAGAAGCTTCTGGAAGCTTTCACCATGTCCAGCAGAGCCAATCTCTGATGGCTCTGAAGGTGATGGACATGCTGCTGGCCAAGCCTGGGCCAATTGGAGAGGTTGGCTACGCCTCTGTGATGACATATTTAAGAAGAAATCAAAACAAAAGGGACACGCAGTTATTTCTAACCAGAGAAGGAGGAAGATGTGAGAACATGCGGGGGAGAACAACATGAAGACACCAAGATCAGTGGAGAAGGTGGGGGATGAGGTGCTCC
This sequence comes from Acanthiza pusilla, assembly GCA_036630365.1. NCBI lineage: Eukaryota > Metazoa > Chordata > Aves > Passeriformes > Acanthizidae > Acanthiza > Acanthiza pusilla. The sequence goes on from JAXCHO010000128.1 coordinate 114,075, forward strand.
TGGTGCTGGAGCTGAGATTCCTGTGCAGGCCATGGCAATGACCATGGTGAAGCAGCTGTGCCCCTGCAGCCCATGGGGTCCACAGGGGATGAAGAGATCCACTTGCAGCCTGTGGGAAGGTGCCCATGCCAGAGCGGGTGGATGCCTGGAGGAGGCTGTGATCCAGTGGGAGTCTCAGTGGAGAGAGAGGCCTTGTTTGCAAGATGGAACAGCCTGGCCTCAGAGGTCTGCACCCCGTGGAGGAGGGACCCATGCTGCAGCAGTTTTGGGAGGACTGTCTGCCTGTGGGAGGAGCTCACATTGCAGCAGGTGTGTGTGGACTGCTGCTCATGAGGTGGACCCATGCTGGAGGAGTTGGCGGAGAACTGTCTCCCATGGGGAGGGGCCCTAAGGGCAAAGCAAGGGAAGGACTTCTCTCCCTAAGCAGTGGAAGAAGACCTTGGTGATGGACTGACCTAAACCCCCACATCCCCTTCCCCTGTGCTGTTGGTGGGAAGGAGGGAGGGGTTGGGGGCAGGAATGGTGTCTTAAGGGTTTATTTTACTTCTCATTTTCCTCCTCTGATTCTGTTAGTAATAAATCTCACTGTGTAACTTTAAGGCGAGCCTGTTTTATCCTTGGAGTATTTTTCTCCTAGGTCCTTATCACAACTCATGAGCTCTATGTGTGTTAACCTTTTTTTCCCCTTTCACTCTCCTCTGCCCAGCTGTGGTAGGGGACAGAACAAGTGAGAAGATGCCATGGGTGCCTGGCATTTGGCCAGGGCCAAACCACAACACCCCAGCACTCCTACCCCAGGGTCAGGGTGAGAACAGGAGGACTGACAGCCTGGGGACAGCCCTCCCCACCCCTGCAGAGCCAGGACATTACCCAGGAGGGACAGGGAATGCCAGGTGTCCAAGGCCTTGTGTCTCTGGCACTCTGGGCACTGGAGCATTGGCCCTGGCAGGTATAGTGGAAGGACTCTGCCCCACCTGTGAGTGACACGTCAGGCTGGGACCCAGCACGACCTGCCCCATGGGGCTCCCAACCACCTCCCTCCCAGCCCTAGGTGTCCATGAGAAAGAGGGCAGGGATAGATGGGATATTGGGAAGGAATTCCTCCCTGTGAGGCAGGGGCAGCCACAACTTCTGCCCAGAGAAGTTGTGGCTGCCCCTGCATCCCTGGAAGTGTCCACAGCCAGGTTGGACAGGGCTTGGAGCAACCCAGGATAGTGGAATGTGATCCTACCCATGGAAGATGGAAGGACATGGGCTTTAAGATCCCAAAGGTTCCCACCCAAACCATTCTGGGACTGTGTGATTACCACCAGCAGACCCTCTTCCAGCACCCAGGAAGTAGCTGGGAGGGTAGGAAGGGCTGGCACTGCCCAACATGGGACAGACTGGCAGCCATGGGGGTCACAGGGACTTGGGGACACTCACGGAAACACAGGCCCTGGAGCATGGGCAGGGTGGGCGACGCACAGAGCTGGTAGAATATGTGGTAGTTCCTCTCCTCTTTTGCCTGTAGTTGAAGAAGAGTCACCCAGAAGTTAGGTCACCTTGGGCCACCCTGCAGCAGTACTGCCGCCCCAGATTTTGGGGCAAGGGACACTTTACCCAGCTCAGCTCAGCAGCACTGAGGTCACATTCCCCAGGGATGCTCAGGAAATGCACCCTCCCACTCCAAGGACTGGAGCTGCTATTCAGCCGTGTCTCTGTGCCACCCCAGAGACCCACCTGGAAGGTGACACAGGACTTCTCCAGCAGGTAGGTTTTGATGGTGGCCCCTGTGACATTCTCTTGGATAAATCCGATCTCTAAGTACTTCCCAAAGCGGTTGCTGTTGTCATTGCTGGTTGTCTTTGCATTCCCAAAGGCCTGGCAAGTGGGGAGGGAGGAGGCTTGAGTTGGCCTCAGACCTCCAGGCACTCTGGGGAGGTTCAGTCCCTGCCACTCATTTTCCAGGGAGGAGACAGACAGAGCCTCATACTAGGGATGCAGGCCACAAGGAGCACAGGGAGAGGCTGCAGGGACACCCAGCTCTCCCCACACACAGTTTGGGAACTGGGGACACCCACCTCCATGCAGGTAGGACATCCAGGCAATGTGTGAGCCCCCCAGGCCTGCTGAGGAGCCTGGGCTCATTGAGGGTGCAAAGTGAACCATTTCTCACCTGGGAATTCCTGACTTCATGGGGAGCATAGGAGGGACCCATGGGGATGCACAGCACCAGCCTTACCAAGCCACCCTCCAGGCAGAGATGGAGAATGGTGTCTCCATCCCTGTAGCCTCTGGTTATTTCTGCCACCCTCCAGACTTCAATGTGGTCCGGGATCCACACCCAGGCACCCTGCAGGACACAGGAGACAGAGGGACACTGCAGAGAGCCACGGCCAAGAGGCAGGAAAGCATCTGGCCTCGAGCCCTGGTGCCAAGTGCTGCAGCCCTTCCCACAGCTCTCACCTGGGACAGGCAGCCCAGTGGCAGGGCCAGCCACGGGACCCAGCACCCTGGCTGTGTCCCCCAGCCCCTGACAGACTTCACAGCTCCCTCACACCTGGAACAATCCTCTCTGGAGCCACCCTACAGGGAGCACGATCCCACACTCAGCACAAGAACAGCAGCACAAAACCGTGAGGGAAGAGAGGTGAAAACTGAGCCTTAAAAATCTCAAAACCCTGGTACAGACACCCTGTCAGCTGGCAAGAGGGTGAACACCTGCCCTCAAGCTGACACAGGGTGACCTGTGCTCTGAGGACAGGGAACTTGCTCTTGCTGCCCTGTTCCTTGCACAGGTGCCCACAGTGCAACCCTGTGCATCCCTGAGAGTGTTGTCCAAATGCTCCCGGAGCTCTGGCAGCCTTGGAGCTGGGACCATTCCCTGGGAGCCTGGTCAGTGCCCCAGCAGCCTCTGGGGGAAGAGCCTTTTCCTGAGATCCATCCCAACTGCCTGACACAACTCCAGCCATTCCCTGGGGCCTTGTCCCTGTCCCAGAGCAGAGCTCAGCCCCTGCCCCTCCAGGGCCTGAAGAATCACTCTGGTTTGCTGGTTTTGCAAATTCAGGGAACTTGGCTGCAGCACACATTTCCAGGTCTGCAGCATGCAAAGCATCATTAGAGTCAGTCCCCATGAAAGGCACCTTAAAGCCTATCTCATTCCCCTCCCTGCCATGGGCAGGGACACTTCCCACTAGCCCTGGTTGCTCCAAGCCCCGTCCAACCTGGCCTTGGACACTTCAGGGATGGGACATCAGGTTTCCAATCACTCTCTGAGGATGGATAGTGAAGAGATTCCAGCACCAGCCAGCCCTCGGTTCATGTTATACATCCAGGGAGGAAGGGCCATGTTTTGGGGCAGTCCCACGGCTGTGGTGATCACTTCTGACATACACCAGCACAAGGAAGGCAGCCCATCCTTCTACCTGCTCAAGGTCCTCGATGGACAGAGCTGGACCAGCTCTGAGGGGAGAGGATGGGGTAGGGATCCCAGTGATGAGCAGCCAGGTGAGTCAGCAAGCAGCAGCACAGGTGGGTGCTCAGGGGGCACCAAACCCTTTTCTCACCTGTGGCGAACCCCCTGCAAGGTACTGCACAGGCCACCAGGCTGAGCACCAGCACAGAGGTGACACAGGGGACACCCAAACCACCAGAGCCACAACAGCTACCCAGGGTGTGGAGTCCCCCAGACTTGTGGGCAGGGTGAGAAGCTCCCCCAGCTCCCTCCACAGCACCATGGGTGGGACCCCTAAGCCCCTCACCTGCATGTATAAGTCCCTTGCAGCCATGGGGCCCCCCGTGGCCACAGTGTGACCCCCCAGTGCTGCTGCTTGCTGCCAGTTCTCCCCCTCCCCTGCCTGCAGTCCTTCGGGGTCCTTAATTGCCACTAATTGGAGTGATGCCTGAAACAGGCTACCTGAAACAGAGGCCAAGAGAAAGTCAGGAGAATAAAAAGTGATGAATTTATTAAAGCTTTAGGTACATTCAGGGCAAACAAAGCCTCCTCGTGAGGCTACACCCAAAAATGGATGCCAGGTCACGAGCTCTTCACCTTTTACATGGAACTTTTTATAAGTTCTGTCCCACCAGCATATTAGGCCCTAATTCCCCAATCACACGATTAGGTGTTTCCCATGTTGGGATGGCATAAAGACTGGGAAAAATCAGGAGAAATTGGGAAAAATGGGGTGGGAGAGAGAAAATGGGGAAAAATGGGGGGGAAACCAGGAAAAATGAGAGAAAATTGAGGGGAAATGGGGAAAAATGAAGAGAAAATGGGGCTGGGATGGGGAAAATGGGAGAAAATTGAGGGAAAATAGGGGAAAACTGAGGGGAAATGGGGTGGGAGTGCAGGAAAAATTGGGAAAATAGGGAAAAATGGGGGGAAATGGGAGAAAATTGAGGGAAAATGAGGCTGGAACGGAGAAAAAACTGGGAAGAGTGTGGTTGGGTGGAGGAAAAATGGGGGAAAATGGGCTAGGATGAGGAAAAATGGGAGAAAAAAAGCCTGGAATGAGGGAAAATGCGGGAAATACAGGCTGGAATGACAGAAAATTGAATGCGATTGGGAATGAATTATTAAAATGTGGATATAGATCTAATATCAATATCCACCTGAGACGGACAAAGACTCTCTAACTTGTTAAGGTTAGAAAGTGTATGTTTATTTCTGCGCCGGAGAGCTGCAAACATAACTCCCAAATGTACAGCTCTGAAGTAACAATGCAACACAGAACTTATTTATCTATAACAATAATGCATATTTAAAATACAGATACATATTTATAGCATAAGCGCCTCCCATTCCCCACTTCATATGGAAATCAGCAAAAAGTCATTAAGTATGTGCAGTTCCTGCAATGGAATTGGGTCAGTGGTCTAAAAAGTGGGTCTGAGGGCTGCTTTGGATGAAGTAATATGAGTCTTCCTCAGTGTGACCTTCTTACTTCATTGATTTTTGACAATGCATTTGACCCTGGAAAACTCCCAATGCTCTCTTCTATTTCTTCTAAGTAGGTTGCATCTGGGCAAAATTTGTAACTGTCTAGGCTCTCCTTTGAACTTCTTAAGATTATTAATTGTCTATTCTAAGCACAGCTGAGTAAATATCAAATAATCAAAGGGCTACTCTGCATTTAATCATTAATTTCTTTCTAGCTGAGTTCTGCGTCTTTTTCTATTCTAGTTAATTTTAACAGAACTAACTTCTATCTAAAATCTCTACATTAAAGTGTCTAAAAGAAAACAGTGTGTTTCATTCCCCACTTCTCTTTTGCAATGAGTAAATTCTTCTACTCAATATGGAGACTCCTCCTCATCTAGCCATGCTGTATGGCTATCGTCTCTTAAGACTAGGCCATACACTTTGGAGAGCGATGTTAAAGCAGCTATTTTTTCCAAAATCTTCCAATTCCAGACAAGCATCACAACAGATAAGTTTAAACTAATACCTACTAAAAAGAGTAATACCACAATAGGATGAATCAAGGCATTTAGTACACCAGTTGCTGTTGGGGACCATCCAAAGAGCACATCCCACCAATGATGAGACAAGTGCACTTCAAATTGCTTAAAAACAGTTTGAATTGTTTCTGTGTAACGGTGTATTGTAATTAGAGTCTTTTTCCCTCCATCTCTAATTTCTTTCAAAATTCCTTGTAATTCTGGGTGTTTTAGCAGTTGGGTGACTAGTGTCAAGCTCATTCCTATGGGCACTGGCAAGATTTCCTCTATGGTAGTCAGGCTCGCCTTTATATACTGGTGTGATATTACAGGTGCCTGATAGGAAAAGTTGCATCCTTCAACTTTTGTGAAGTTGCAAATGCATAAATTGAATTGAGTCTCATTTACAACCAGGTCGTCTATCATTATGGTGGGACATGCTGTCCTGAGACAGACACAGCCTTGTCCAACATACACCAGTCAAGTCGTTTGGTTGACTGAATGCACTTCAAAGTAACAAATGCTTTGATCTGTATCTAAACAAGTATCTTTGTCTTCTTCTGGGATTCCTTCACATATGTATCCTAACTGCTCTTTCATTGAGCAAGACTCTAGGTTAATGGTCTGCCATTGTCCTTTATTCTCTGGTGCCCATGTTCTATGTTTAGAGGGGTATAGTACAGTTCCTTCATGATTTAATCCTAGAGGAATTATTGGATATATCAGGCTAACTGATGCATTATGAATAGTCAGGACAAAGGCTGTGACTATATTTTTCACGGAGTCATATGTAAAATTGACTAAAACCCACCAAGACTGAAGTTCTTTTTCAATTTCAGAGGCATTGTCCCAAACAATTTTACAAATTTCAATGGGGAAAATCCCTACTTCCCCTTCTTTGATAACTAAAGCAGCTACAGATTGCACCCATAGTTGTGCTTGAGTACAGCTGAGAGCTAAGAAAACATTTTTGCTGGCTACACCGAGAGCATTGATCATTACTTAATGGTCTAGTTCTTCCGTGGTCTCCCACTCTGGCAATACTTTGGACAATTTCCAGTGATTGTTACCTAAAGCCATCAAGAAAGATTGCAATGGCTGTTGTAATTTAACTAATTCACTCCCCACTGTGGCCAATTTGTTCATCAGTACTTCTGAATCAATTACATTTACGACTCCCAATCCTGTCCCCAACAGTCCTGTAAGGTCCCTTTTAATTTTGAAGTTATAATATATACAGTGTCAGAGCCAATTGCTCCAGTCTGTAGAGGGATTTTTGAGAAACGGGGCACACTCTGGCCAAATGGCAGATATGTTTACTTGCATCCCCACTTCTACTCTTTTTAAGGACCATTCTAGGTTAATTAACAACTTTTGAAGTCCAGTTTTCTTAATAGCATATGGCCTAATTTTCATAACTGTGGGAACTGAGGACTGCCTCTTTTTAGATACCTGGATCATGGTCTTGACTTTTCTTGGTGCTGGTTTGGTTACTTCACCTTGATTTTCATAGGGCTTTGTACAAATTTGGGTGACGTTAACGTCAATGAAATATGCTCTTTTTGCACACCCCTCTATTTTAAATCTGAACTCAGGGCACATACTCAAGCATTTGTCACAGCATTCAGGACCAAGTCAGATGAGTTCCATGGGTGTTTGAGAAGCCCCATGGAACCCATCTTGCACAAAAGCATATTCACAACCTAGAATATTTTTTTCCTTCCCATACACTTGCATTTGTAACTCTGAGCATCTTGTTCAGAGCCTTTCGGGAGTGTGGATCATATGCCTTCCCTTGGCATCGGTATACTCCAGTTGCATCGTACCTGAGTGGTGTTGCCTTGATTCCTGTCACAATTATAACAAGCACTACTAAAATTCTCACTTTACATATTATGTTCATAACACCAACAAGTCCACTATTCACTTTTTCGGGTCAGCTTCAGCTTCAGTTCGTCTTCACCTGGTTTTACTCTCCAAATTCTGTCAAGAGCCTTCTTTACTCGGGAATGGTGAATCCAGGCTTTCTGTTCCTTGATCTTGACCGCAGTGAAGGTCGTGAGGAGCACTTGGAATGGTCCCTCCCACTGCGGTTCTAGGATCTTCTCTGCAAAAGACTTAACATACACATAATCCCCAGGTTGTACATCGTGTACTGGCCCTTCTAGTTCCCTGTTTTGGGCTCCAGCCACATATTTCTCAATTTTTCCAAGCTGTTTATTCAGGGCTACTATATATCTGTGTAGGGTCTCTTCTCCCGCTTGGATGGGTGAAGTGCCTTCTTGGACTGCATATGGCCTCCCATACAATATTTCAAAGGGACTTAATTTTAATTTTGTCCTCGGTTTTGTCCGAATTCGTACTAATGCTAATGGAAGGGCCTGGGGCCAAGGTAAGTTTGCTTCTTGCCCCAACCTTACAATCTGTTGTTTAATTAAATGATTCATCTTTTCTACTTGGCTGCTAGACTGGGGATTGTATGGAGTATGTAATTCCCAGTCTCTTCCTAGGTGTTGACTGATTTGTTGTACAATTTTTGAAATGAAGTGTGGCCCCCTGTCTGAGGATACAGTGGCCGGAACTCCAAAACGTGGTATTATTTCTTGCAACAGTACTCTGGTCACTTCCCGGGCTTTAGCTGTCCTGGTTGGAAAGGCTTCTGGCCAGCCTGAAAAGGTATCTGTTAATACCAATAGGTACCGATACCCTCTCTTTTTGGGTAGTTCTGTGAAATCAATTTGCCATTGCTGTCCTGGCCCACAGCCTTTCCCAATTTGTCCAATTTTAGGCCTTGGGGTATTTTTGGGATTAGTTCGGAGGCAAAGACTACACTGACGAGTTACCAATATTACTGTGCTCTGCAATTTTCTAGCTATGATTTTTTCTTTCAAATAACTGTACAGAGCATCTATACCCCAATGTGTTTTCTCATGTTCTTTCTGCACTAATGACCACAACAAATAGGAAGGAACTACAAGTTTTCTTTCTTTGGTCACAGCCCATCCTTCCTGATTATATTCTGCATTTTCTGCCTCAATGAGTTTTTTATCTTTTTTGTTATATATTCGCTTACTTTCAAGGGACATTTTTCCATCTGGAATTAACGCTGCTTCAACTACTTCTTCATGTTCTTTATCTTTGGCTGCATCTTTTCCCTCTCTATCCACCAGCATATTTTCTTCCTCCAATTCGGAGCTCATTTTTGGGTGTGCTTTAATGTGCATGATAGCTACCTTTTTAGGTAACTGGACAGCATCTAATAATTTTAATATTTCTGATGCATGTTTGATGTTCTTTCCTTGTGAATTCAACAGTCCTCTTTCCTTCCAAATGGCTCCATGTGCATGGACTACCCCAAATGCATACTTTGAGTCAGTACAGATGTTAATTTCTTTTTCTTTTGCTAGCTCTAAGGCTCGGGTTAGAGCAATTATTTCGGCTTTCCGCGTGGAGGTGTTCACTGGTAGTGTTCCCGACTCTATTACCTCTCTGGTGGTGGTGACTGCATACCCAGCGTGTCTTTTCCCGCTGATGACATAGCTACTCCCATCAGTGAACCAGGTCTCAGTGTCTTCAAGAGGGGTATCCTTCAGATCTGGGCGACTGGAGTACGTAGCTTCGATGTTTTCCAGGCAGTCATGGATCACCGATTCTCCCATGTTCCCACTGAGAAATGAAGCTGGGTTCACAATGTTAGTTACCACAATTTCAACATCATCTTGCTCTGCCAGTATAGCTTGCTACTTCAGGAACCTCTGCGGGGAAAGCCTATGTCCCCCTTTTGCTTCTAGGACTGCATATACTGTGTGGGACACTAGCACAGTCATTTTCTGGCCTAGAGTGAACTTGCGTGCCTCTTGGATGTTTATTGCCATAGCTGCAACAGCTGCCAGGCAGCTTGGCCACCCTTTACCTGGGGTGTCTAGTTGTTTGCAGAGATAGGCCACTGCCCGCCGATACGGGCCAAGATCTTGTGCTAGTATTCCTAAAACAATCCCTTGCTTTTCATGAGAAAACAAAAAAGAATGGTTTACTCACGTCTGGAAGTCCTAGGGCTGGAGCTGTACATTTGGGAGTTATCCTTGCAGCTCTCCGGTGCTGAAATAAACATACACTTTCTAACCTTAACAAGTTAGAGAGTCTTTGTCTGTCTCAGGTAGATATCGATATTAGATCTATATCCGCATTTAAATAATTCATTTCAGGAAAAATGGGGGGAAATGGGATAAAAATGGGTCTAGAATGAGGAAGAATGAGATTATAAAAGCCTGGGTTTGGAGCATCTGAAAATCCCATGGCATTGTCCAGAGCTCCAGGAAGGGAATTTCTGGGGGGAGCCTGGGGAGCTGCTCCGGCGTCTGGATCTGGGAATGTTTCGGCATGGCCCGCATGGAAGAAGTGCAGACCCCGTTCGAACGAGTTCACACCCCAGCTCCCATCAGCCTCTTCCCCCCTGGGGCCTCACTGCCGGGCCCATCCCGCCCTCCCGGACTCTCCCGGCTCCCTGAGGGGGTCTCAGCGCCGCAAATTCCTCCCTCAGGACCCCCAAACCCCCCGCGAGGCGCGGCCCCTCCGCGCACACCGCCAACGGCGAACTCCGGGGCGCGCAATTTCAACCCTCGCTCCAATCAGCGCGCGGCACCACCCCACCCACCGCGCGGGGCAGCACGGGAGTTGTAGTCCCAGTATAGCCTCGCTGCGCCATGCTGCTGCTGTCACAGCCACGCCCATTGCTCCGGTAGTCTGGGATTTGGGAAGGAGGTTTGGGGATTTCGGGTTTTTTGAGGGGATTGGGGGGGCAATTTGGGAAATTTGGGGGACTAAAATGGGGTCTGTGGGGGGAATTTGGGGGATTTTGGGTGGGATTTGGGGGGGATCCAGCGGCTGTCGGTGGTCGCCCCCAGTTCCTCGGATTTGGTACTTGGGGAGGAAATTTGGGAATTTGGGGGAATCCCGGGGCAGTTTTGGGAATTTGGAAGGAGGGGGGGTTGAGAGGATTTGGGCGAGTTTGGGGGTCTTACGTTGCAGGAGAAATGGGATAAAAGGGGGAAAGGGGGGATTGGAGGTGAATTTGGGGGGGTTTGAGAAGATTTTTGAGGGGGTTTGGGGGATTTCGGGAAGTTTTGAGCAGGTCTTGGGGGATTTTGGGAGGTTTGGGGGGATTTTGGGGGCCCGGCCGGGGTTTGAGAAGGATTTGGGGAGATTTGAGGGGGTCTTGAGAGGACTTGGGAAATTTTAGGGGGATTTGGGGGATTAGAAGGGGATTTGGGAATTTTGGGAGAGGATTTGAGAGGATTTGGGGAGGTTTGGGGGGAATTTAAGGGACTTTGAGGGGTTTGGGGGGGTCCTGGTGTCAGAAAGAGAACCCTGACGCCCCCTCCCCAATTTCGGGGACGCCCCCCAGGAGGAAGTGGGAGCGGGAGGTCCCGTCCGAAAATCCGAAATCCCCCAAAATCTGGGTTTTTTTCGAACTAAAAAAAGTGAAATTTCGGGGTCTGGAATCTCCCAAATCCGGGTTTTTTGAGGTGAAAAAGCAGAATTTTGGGACGGGTCTTTTTCTGGGGGAGGGCTCCCGGCACTCTGACGCCTCCTCCCCAGTTTCTTGCCCCCCTCTCCAGAAGGAAGTGAGACACTCCCCAGCGTCTGAGGCCCCTCTCCAAATTCCCCCAAATCCCCCAAGTTCCGTGAGTTCTCCCTGAAAAAAAGTGGAATTTTGGTGCTTGGGGTCTCCGAAATTCGCCTTTTTTGAGGGCAAAAAGCGGAATTTTGGGCCGGGTTTTGCCGGGGGTGCTCCCATGCCCCTGACGTCCCCTCCCCAATCCCTCAGGAGGAGGTTGGCTGCTGGGGGGCGCAGCATGAGCCCGAGCGACTCTTAGGGGCCCCGTCGGGGGCAATCGCTCCTTGCTGCGGGTGGAGGGACACCTGAACGCCCCGGGGGGCTCAGCAGGGAGCTCAGCCTCACCTGCGAGTGGGCAGGAGTGCCGGGGGCAGCCTGAGTGCTGGGGCAAATTCGGGAAACTTTGGGAAACAATGGGGCAGATTTGGGGCGTTTTTATGGGATTTATGGGCCCCTAGAGGGGATTTTAGGTGATTTTGGGGGGAATTAGGAAGGTTTGAGGGGAATTTGGGGGGTTGTGGGGCGTTTAAAAGGTCCCTGCAGGCTGCGTGAGTGCCAGGAAAAGCATTTGGGAAAACTTTGAGGGCGTTATGGGCATTTTTAGGGGATTTTTGGGAAATTTTCAGGGGATTTGGGAGATTGTGGGGGGTTTAAAGGGTCCCAGGGAGAAATCTGGGGCATTTTTAGGGGGGATTAGGAGGGTTTGAAGGGATAAAAAGGGGATTTTTGGGGGTGTAAAGGGGATTTGGGGAGGATCTGGAATTCTTGGGAGGGGGTTTTGGTGTTTTAGGGTGGAATCTTTGGGGTTTTCTGGGGTCTTGCGTTGGAATTTGGTGTGATTTTTGGGGTTTTGGGGGTCTGATCTGGGTTTTTCTCTTCCCCCAAGACCCTTTTTGAAAGAGGCAAACCCTGGGGCCCCCAGACTCAAAAAGGAGTGACTTTGTATGCAGCTGGCAGAGGAGGCAGGGTGACCATGAGGGACGCCCGAAAATGGCCCCCTCCCCCCACTCTGCAGCCAGTGGGGGGGGGACTGGGGGTGAAAATCTGGGGAGGATTGGGGAGATTTTTGGGGGTCTTGGGGCGGTTTTGGGGGGTTTGGGGACATTGGAGACATTTAGGGGACATTTGAGGGGTTTTTCGGCTAGCATTTTTTTGGGGGTTTTGAGGCATTGGGGACAAAGGGGATTTTTGGTGTCTGGGGGTTCTGTGACTTTGGGGTCTCTTTGGGGGAATTTTGGGCTTTTGGGGCCCAGGATTTGGGGGTGTTTTGGGGTCCAGGCTTCTGAATTTTTAGGGGTTTTTTGGATCTGGGGTCCCCCGACCCCCCTTTCCCCTCTCCTCAGGTGTTTGTCCAACTGCGGTGTCCAGGATTTGGGGCTTTGGGGGTTTTTTTGGGTTTTTGAGGATCCAGGATTCAGGGTTTTGGGGGTCCAGGATTTCAACTTGTTAGAGTTTTTGGGGTCCAGGATTTGGGATTTTGGGGTTTTTTGGGTCCAGAATTGAGGGGTTTGGGGGTCCAGGATTTTGAGTTTTTAGGGTTTTTGGGATTTTGGATTTTGGGGTCCAGAATTTTGAGTTTTTAGGGGTTTTTTGCGTCTGGGGTCCCCCTGACCCCCTTTTTTGTCCCCCCCCAGGTGTTTGTCTGACTGTGGCCCCGGCTTCTGCTTGGTTCCCCCAACTTCACCTGTGTTTGTCACCTGGGCTGGACCAACTCTCCCCAAAACCTCACATCGGATGGCCCCCGACCCCTCCCTGCTGCCCCAGTGCTCCATGGACTGCAGCTGCCACCTCCACAGCTCCTGTGAGCAGGGGTCTGTGACCACTGCCAGAGTGAGCCCAAAATCCTGAAAATTTACCCGACAGCCCCCAGATTCACCCCAGAAACCTGGGAATCCCAAATCCACCCCAAACCCCCCAAAATCCCCCCCAGATCCCACATTGCCAGTTCCACACCTCCTGCCACAGGGGGCCCAGGGGTCTGCAGCCACTGCCATTAGTGAACCCAAAATCCCCCAAATTCACCCCAAAAACCTAAAAACATGAGATCCACCCGAAATTCCCCCTAAACCCCTCCAAATTCCCCACAAAGCCCCCCAAAATCCCCATTTCCCCCCCTTTTTAACTCCAAATCCCCATTTCCCCCTGTTTTTTCCCAATTTCCCCCTGTTCTTTCCTGTTTTTCCCAGACTAGACACAGGGCCTGTGCTGCCGCCCCTGCGGGGGGGTGCCACCCCTGCTGCTGCCATGGGGACCCCAAGTGGGGATTTGGGCACTGCAGCTCCAGGCTCTCCCACTGCCTGGAGCCCTCCACCGGGCTCCCCTGCGAGGAGTGTGCCCCCGGCTACCACAGGGGGTAGCCAGGTGAGTGAGAAAGTACCCCAAAAATAACCCTAGAAGCCAAAAATCCCCCCCCAAAAAAAAAGCCACATAAAAATTTTTAAAAAGGCAAAACCCCCCAAAAAGCTGCCCCAAAATAGCATGAAATGCCCTAAACCCCACCACAAATAGCTTCTAAAATAGCCCAAAACCATCCCAAAACCCACTGAAAAAAATCAAAACCCAAAAAAACTGGCCTAAAACCTCAAACATAAAAAAAGCCTAAAATATCCAAAACAAAAAAAAATCCCAGCCAAAACTTAAAAAAACCAAAGAATCCCCAAATTTTGTGTGGTTTTGGGGTGAAATACAGGAGAATGGGGGGGGGGGGTCAGGGGGCATTTTGGGGCTGTTTTGGACTGAAATTTGGGGGGGAGAATTCAGGGAATTTGGGGAGAGGATTTTGGGAGAAAATCGATGGAAAATCAGAGAAATTTTGTCTGTTTTGTTTTCTCCCCCCTTATTTTTTTGGGGAATTTCTGGCAAATCCAGGGTTTTTTCTGGGGGGCTTTGGGGCTCCTGACCCCTCCCCTTCCCCCAGGCCAGGGGGGTCTGTGAGTGCCCCGAAAATTTTGGGGGTCCTGACTGCTCCACCCCCCTGGGGCCAGGGCCTATAGTCTGGGAGTCCCCATGGACAACGCCCCTGAGGCCACGTGTGACCCCAAAAACCCCAAAATCCTCCCCAAAACACCCAAAATTCCCCCCTAATCCCCTCTAAACACCCCAAAATCCCCTCTAAACACCCCCAATATTTCCCTCCGGGACACCTCCAGGCATTTCCTGCACTGATTCGGCTACAGCCTCCTGAGGGGCCACAATGAGACCCTCTGGCTGCTGACAGGGCTCAGTCTGGCTCAGGGGCCCTGGCCAGTGGCTACAGGTGAGTGGGGACCCCAAAATCACCCAAAAATACCCCAAAATCTGACCCAAAATCCTCCTGGATCCAAACTCCCCCAATTCTCTCCAAAAACACCCTGAAGCCCCTCAGAAGCCCACCCTGACCTCACCTGATCGAGCCTTGATGGCGTAGGATTTTCAGTGCTGTATTTTTCATGGATCTGAAATTGTAGTGTAGAGCTGCAGAGTCCCATACACGGTGCTCTTCCCAGGACACTTTAGACAAAACAATTTCTTGCCGTTAGGAATCCAAGGACACTTCTCAGGCCCTGAGAAAACAACACTGAAGTGGGGGGAGGAAACCTGCAGCATTACCTGAGGGTGCAGGGTTCAGGCTTGATAGTGTTAAATTAACAGAACTTAAAACATACGAGTTTGGGGGATTTGAAAGGGTTTTGGGTGGTCCTAGAGTAGGTGCAGGGGATTTCGGAGTGGTTTGGGGGGGATTGGGGCAGATTTGAAGGGTCCCAGGTAGGATTTGGGGTGGTTTGGGGGGGTTGGGGTGTCCTAGGTCAGTTTGGGGGGTCCCAGGGAGGATTTGGGGTTCCCAAGCCCCCCAAATGGGGGAATTTGGGGGCTCTTGGGGCCTTTGGGGACCCTGAGGCACCTGGTGGGGGGGGGAGATAGAGATTTTGGGGGTCCTGAGGAGAATTTGGGGACAGTTTAGGGGAAGTTCAGGAGATTTTGAGGGGTTCCAGGGAGGATTTGAGGTGGTCTGAAGGATTTTGGGGGTCTCAAAGGGATTTGGTGTCATTTGGAGGGGTTGGGGGCATTTCAGGGGTCCCAGGGAGCATTTAGGGCATTTGGGGAGGATTTTGGGTGTCTCAAGGGAGTCCAAAATGGATTTGGGGTAGTTTGAGGTGGTTTTGGGGCCAAAGAGCATTTGGGGGCAGCTCTGGGGTGCCCAAATTGATTTTGGGGTCATTTTGGGGGTCATGAAGGAATTTTGGGCCTGTTTTAGGGGGTCCTGAGGAGAATTTGAGGCTGTTTTGAGGGGTTTAGGGGACACTTGAAGTGTCCTGAGGTCAATTTTGGACTTTGGGGGTCCCTGCGGGGGATTTTGAGGCCATTTTGGGGCCATTTGGGAGATATTTCCAGGCATTTTGGGGTGGGTTTTGGGGCCATTTTGGGAGTTCCCTGGGGAGGATTTTCGGGCATTTGGAGTTATTTTGGGGTCCATTTTGGGGCCATTTTTGGGGGTCCCTGTGGGGGTTTGAAGGAAATTTGAGCCATTTGGGGGGATCGTGGGGGGGATTTTGGGGCCATTTTGGGGGTTCCTTGGGGAAGGTTGTGGGGCCATTTGGGAGAGATTTTCAGGCATTTTGGGGGGGATTTTTGGGCCATTTTGGGGGTCCCTCTGAGGGTTTGATGGAAATTTGGGCCATTTTGGGGGATCCTGGGGGAGATTTTGGGGCGGATTTCGGGGCACTTGGGGGATCCTGGGATCAATTTTGGGACATTTTGGAGAAGCCGTGGGAGATTTTGGGGCATTTTGGCATCTCGTGGGGGGGGGATCTGGTGACATTCTGGGGGAATTTTGGGGACATTTATGGGGGTCCCTGAGGGGGAATTGGGGGCCATTTTGGGGAATTTTGGAGTTAATTTTGGGGCCATTTTAGGGGTCCCTGAGGAAACTTTAGGGTGATTTTGGGGCCTTTTTGTGAGGCGGATTTTGGGGCCCTTTTGGGCATGTTCTGGAGACAATTTTGGGGTCAATTTTGTAAGGATTTGGGGGCCATTTTGGGAGCTATTGGGGTCAAATTTGGGGCCATTTTAGGGGGATTTTGAGTCCATTCTGGGCAAATTTTGGGTTCATTTTGCTAGGGGATTTTGGGGCCAGTTTGGGGTGGTCTTGGGAGGCGATTTCTTGGCCCTTTTGAGGCCACTTGGGAACTTTATAGCTTTTTAGGGGAAATTACAGGGCCATTTTGAGGGAAGTTTTGAGGCCATCGGGGGGATTTGGGGGCCATTGAGGGGGGAACTTTAGGGCCATTTTGAGGGGAGTTTGGGGGCCATTTTGAGGGGGAATTTTAGGGGGATTTTGAGGTCAATTTTGGGGCATTTTGGAGGGTCCCTGGAGGGAATTTTGGAGCCATTTTAGGGCAATTGTGGTGCCATTTTGGGGCATTTTAGGGGGTCCCGGGGGGAGATTTTGGGGCATTTTAGGGGGTCCCGGGGGGAGATTTTGGGACATTTTGGGAGTTCCCTGGGAAGGATTTTGGGGAATTTGGAGTTATTTTGGAGGCATTTTAGGGGTTCCTGTTGGGCTTTGAGGGAAATTTAAGCCATTCTGGGGGGTCCAGGGGGGATTTTGGGGCACTTGGGGCTCTCCTGACTGGGATTTGGGGAAATTCTGGGGGAACTTTGGGGACGTTTTAGGGGTCCCTGGGGGATCTTGGGACAGGTGAGTCTGAGACAGGTGAGACCCCACCTGAGCCTTCTGAACCTCACCTGGGAGAGGTGGGACTCACCTGTGCACACGGGGCCCTCCTCCTCACACTCTACTTCCACAGTACCGGTGAGGCAGGAGGGGCGTCCTGGCAGGAGGGTACAGGTGAGTGGGGTGGGGCACGCATCTGGGCCAGCCCTTTTGGCACCATTCTGGGGGGATTTTGGGGTCAATTTTGGGAGATATTTTGGGGCCATTTTTGAGGTACCCAGGGAGAATTTTGGGGCCATTTTTGGGGGACCCTGGGGTTAATTTTGGGACCTTTAGGGGTTCCCAGGGGGTAATTTTTGGTTATTTGGTGGTCCATGAGGGGTTCTAGGGTCCCCTGGGAGGGTTTTGGGGCATTTTGGCGGGATTTTAGGATCAATTTTGGGGTGGATTTTGGGGACCACTTTAGGGGGGATTTTGGGAGAATTTTGGCACCATTTCTGGGGGGCCCCAGGGGAAATTTTGGGGCCATTTTGGGGATCTCTGGGGAGGAGTTTGGGGCCATTTTGTGGGGCTAATTGTATCAAATGTTCAAAATAGGTCTATGAACAGGGGCTTACTAGGCTGTATCGCCTATTCAGTTGAATTTCAATTTCAGGTAGTTAATATCAGGGAAAAAACCATAATTGGCTTGGTGCTGCAAATTTTCAGGCTGCTGTGGTTAAAGCTGTCATACCACTGTAATTTCTTCTCAGTGTGTGTTCAGAAATTTACAAAGATGAGTTGGGCTGGAATGCCTCTATCACAGATAGTGTGAACTGGTTTTCTTTCACACACTTTGAAGATTACAAACAACAGCTTGTTTCTAAGCACACAGTCTGACGGAAAATTGAAATAGCAAGCTGCTAGGTAGTGCAGTGATTTTCTCACCATCTGTATGAGGAGGACTGCTTTCAGTGCTCATGTCAGCAACAGGACGAGAGACCTCAGCAGAACAGCTTTGCACCTACTTTGCAGCATGGAGCAAGGATTTGTTTTCTTGGCTTTTCTGCCTTTTATGAATGTGTTTGGAAGTTGCAGGCCTCTGGTTTAGAGCCATAAAATTAAAAGGCTGAGATGTTTTCCTATGCCATGTAATATGGACTTAAATTACTTGGAAGTGTTATATTTCCTTGTAGATGTGCACAGTATCTTGAAATGTCTGCAAATGTATGCTGATGAAATAGGCTGTAGAGCTCTGAACAAGTCAGATTTATTTGTTCAAAAGTCTCTTTGAATTTGTTCAAAGAATCTTTGAAATTGAGGTTGTTGAGGTTTAGCTTGCTCCAAATGTTTCTTCCTGATACTAGTTACGAGTTGTTTTTGACAAAATGTCTTCCAAGCCAAATTGCAGATTTCTACCTTTTTTAAAATTTTCCCATCGGTGAGTGTGGCAAATTCCATTCCACTGTACTATTACAGCCTCAGACGGGGTTCTTGGTACAGATGTGGGTTCCTGCAAGCAGCAAAATATTCCTGCATGTCTGTACCGTAGGCAGTGGCCTACTGATACTGCAGAGTTTCTTCCAGGTGTAATATTTGTAAAGTAGGGGAAATAACTGGAGTGATCCATAGAACTGGATCCAGCCCCTTCTCCCTTCCCAGAGAAAGCCGAGAGCTGCCAGTGGAGCTCATCCCGCTGCTGCCACCCGCCCCCCCCCCCCCCCCCCCCCCCCCCCGTGGCCCTGCCACGGCGCTTCCTGATGGATCAACTTCCTGCTTTCCCTCGTTTGAAGCCAAGAACCCCAGTCACTGGCAGTGTTTAATTGCAGTGTGACAATGTCCTGGCATGGCAGTGCCCCAGCTCTGGCAGGGCTGGAGGTCATTGTCTGCGCAGGGGCAGCTCTGGGGCTGTGTTTGGGGCTGTGCTGAACCTGGGACTGAGAGCACAGCCTGGGCTTTGTTCTTGCTGAGCTTGGCCACAGGTGAGGCCTTTCCTGCCTCTGTGTGGCTATGCTGGGGAGGGGCTGGGGATGCAGGGGAGGTGGGGAGGGGACACAGCCAGGACAGGTGACCCCACCTGACCCCAGGGATATTGCAGACCTTGTGGCGTCATGCTCAAGATATGAAGCGGGGGGAAGAGGAAGGAAAGGGGGGACGTTTGCACTCATGCCATTTCTCTTTCCAAGTCACTATACCTTGGGATGGGGCCCTGCTCTCCTGGAGGTCCTGAGCACCTGACTGCCCATGGGAAGCAGGGAATGAATTCCTGGTTTTGTTTTGCCTATCTGTTTAGCTTCTACTTCTTAAACTGTCTTCACTTCAATGCATGAGTTTTCAGCTTCTGCCATTCTGATTCTCTCCTCAATCCTGCTGGTTGGAGAGTGTATTTGAGATGCTGAGAGATGGGATTGGGATGTGCTGGTGGAATTTGGAGCTGCTGGTGCTGGCCGAGGCTCCTGGCTGTGTATCAGAGTCTGGTGGTCCTTACTGGCTGCTTGTTCCCTTCCCTGCTGTGAGCTGATCTTCTCCTACCACCTCCCTTCATGCCTGGGAATGTCGAATAACAGCCCTGGCAATGCAAACAAGGTGGCAGGAAGCCAGGGAATTGCTGCTGTTCTGGGATGGCTGGAACTCCATGTGAGCTAGAGCTGAAGGGTCTGTGACCTGTGGATGAGTCCCCGATGGAGCAGAGACCCACCTGAAGCCCAGGGCGGAGCCCATGGCAGAGCAGGGGATGCCCAGGGTAGGTTGTGACCCCATGGGGAACCCCTGCAGAGCCATGGAGAGAGGAGCTCATGGAAGGGTCCCACACTGGACCAGGCTGCTCCTGAGGGACTGACCCTATGGGAGGAGGGAGAGTCAGGGATAAAGTGAAGCCTGGTGGTTTTTTAGGATTTGTTTAATTTCTCATCCTGCTGAGATTTGATTGGTCATAAATTAAACTGATTTCCCCAGTCTGGGTCTGTTGTGCCTGTGATAACCATCAGGGAGTGACGTCTCCCTGCCCTTATCCCAATCCAGGGGCCTTTCCTTACCTGATGTCTCCCATGCTCAGGTGAGGAGGGGTGTTGAAAAATGGCTTGAAGGGCAGAACCAGGATATGCTAGAGGCTTTGCTTTTGCAGCCTCTGCCACAGAATACAGACTAGGCATTGTGCGAGCAAAACCTTGAGAGTAGGCTGCAAGGATAGTGTCCTTGATGGTCTGGGAAGCACCGAATTTTATGAAATTGTGGTCAAAAGAATACAGAACATCAGATTAAAGGACCACGAGCTGGGAGGGGACAAGTTGATGTAGCTGTATGCAAGTAACCAATAATACTGTGGCAAGTAGTCCTAATAACCAATGACATAATGACATGTAAAACCTGCTAGCTGCTGCAAAATGTACTTAAGTCTGAGAACCTAGAGATATAGTCGGAATAAAGCTTGTATTAATCACATTGATCCTGCATCGCTTATTCTCCTTGTTGTTTGCAGTGCGCAGCCTTAAATGGGATTACCTTAAATGGGACTACCTTAAGTAGTGAATACCTTAAATGGTGAATTTCTGTACCGCTTCAGAGGGGAGTGAGAGAGTGGTGTTGGTGGCACTGGGCACCTAGACAGGGCCTGCCCAGCACACACAGGCTGTCACCACATCTCTACTGTGACACTGCTGCCCACAGTCACTGCCTTTCTCCAAGGGACAAGGCATCATTTACCCAATGGGGCCTCAAAGCCATTTAAAGGATAGGAAAAGGGCTTTGGGTGATGTTTGTCTCTGCTGTGATATCAGGGTAGGGAACCTGTGGTGTCAGAGGGGAGGAGCTGTGGAAATGGGGCCTTGCTGAGCTATATCAGTTTGAGTGTTTCTTGTTGCAGTTAAAGAATGGGCTTAGCATGACCACTTCATCCTGAAGGGGGAAAAATACCTCATTTTTGGGTGCTTCAGTAGGTCCAGAAGCCTCTGGTTCCTCTATTGGCCCCCAGGGTTGGCAGGTCCTTATGTGGTTTCTCAGCCCCTCTGGAGACTGAGAGGAGCAAGTCTCCCAAACACACCAGACACAATGGTGCTTCACACCTTCATCCCTCTAGTTCCTGTAATTTTGGGTTGTTTTCTACCTTTCCTGTCTGCTAATGAGTCCAGTCCCATCCTGGTTTCCAAAAGGAGCAGCTCATTGTCTTTTGGACAGGACCTGAAAACAGGGTATTGAAGGAGAAACAGATTTCTTCAGCTGTTTGGAGCATTTTTCCCCACCTTTCCCTTTGAAGGTGTATTGGTTTTGTATGCCATGGTTTTTGGTAGCAGGGAGCCACAGAGGTGGCTTCTGCGAGAAGCTTCCACTGTGTCCAGCAGACCCAGTCCCTGGTGGCTCCAAAGATGGACACACCACTGGCCAAGGCCGGGCCAGTTAGAAATGGTAGTAACACCTCTGTGCTAACAGTTATGAATAAATCAAAACAGGTGTTGGGGCACAGTTTTAATTCCTGCCCAAGAAGAACAGAGTGAGAACCTATGAGAGGAGCAACTCTGCAGACACCAAGTTCAGTGGAGAAGGAGTGGCCGGAGCTGCTCCAGATGCTGGGGCCAAGATTCCTCTGCAGCCTGTGGTGAAGTCCATGATGAGGCAGCTGTGCCCCTGCAGCCCCTGGAGATACATGAGGGTTGCAGAGATCCAGTCACAGCCTATGGAGATCCATGGGGGATGCAGAGATCCACTCACAGCCTGTGGGGAAGGTGCCCACACTGGAGAAGGGGAATTGCCTGAGATGAGGCTGTCATCCTATGGGAGACCCAGTGGAGAGAGGGCCCAACACTGTAGTAGCTGATCCCTGAAAGATTGACCCCATGGAAGAGTGAACCACACTGCAGCAGTTTAAGGAGGACTGTTGCCCATGGGATGGATTCATCAGAGAAGTTCATGGAGAGAGGGCTGGTGTGAAGGTGCTTTTAAGGATTTTTTTTTTTACTTGCAGAGTTCTGCCATGGTTTTGCTATTAAATTCAATTCATATCTTTAATTGAAGCCTGTTTTGCCCATGATGGTATTTCCTGAGTGATCTCTCCCTGTTCTTACCTCAACTAACAAACCTTTGGTTCCATTTTCTCTCCTCTGTGTGGCTGTGGAGGGCAATGAGAGAGCAGCTTTGGTGGGTACCTGGCATGGGCCCAGTGTCGCCCCACTCCAATGTGGCATGTCCGCATGTGGCCCTGTGCCATGGTGCCACTGCTGCTGTTGCTTTTGTCTTCTTTATTATTTTCTCTTTTGCACTAAATGCTTGGGAAGTGTCCCCTTTCTCCCTGATGTCCCCTCGGTGCCAGCAGTCCCGTCCCTTGCCGTGTGCCCCCTGTCCCATTCCATCGTGGCTTGTGGAGCCTTGGAGCTGCTGTGGGTGCCATGGGGCTGCCCGGGGGCTGTGCCCCAAGCCAGACTGGGAGCTTCCCAGTGCTCCCAGTCCTCCCATTGAGCCTCGAGGAGACAGCAAGGGCTTTAGCTGAGCTGGGCTGATAGAGGCACTGCTGGGGGATCCCACCTCAGTTTCGTTCTATTTGTTCTTCCCAACCTGGGGAAAATTCTGCCAAAAGACTCCTCTCCTCCACTCAGCCAAAGGGATCTGGAGCCATTTTCCCTTTCTTGGGGAAATCAAAGCGATGTGGGGCTCAGCCCCAGTGAGATGGGTCAGCCCTGCAGCCCCTGTGCTAGCCTGTGCCTGGCAGAGGACCAAAGCAGCTCAAGGATAATGAAACAGTAATTAATTAGCCTAATAACTTGTTCCTAATTAGAGGATAGGAGAAGTGACGCCCCAGGGGTTCCCACTGAGCTGGTCCACCCCACACACAGGGCTGGGAAAGCTAGGCCAGGAGCTCCAGAGAGTTATTTGTGCCTAGTTTCATGAAGGAAATCATGTGAACAATTTCCTTTGCAATGATGGAGACGGACTCTCTGCAGTCAGTTTTAAAGCATGTGGGTTTATTTGGGAGAGAGAAGGTAGGAGGGGTGAGACCGACCACGTGGCCACTTTCGCAGCCCTGTGGCACTCCTAGAGGGAAAGGGGAGACAGGCAGGGAGAGGAAGTTGCAAAAGAGGGAAGATCGCCTCTCTGGCACGGATAACAGGTTCCATGATGAATATGCTAATTTACACTAACCAATCAGGGAGGAGATACAAATTCTATGTCATTTGCGTACAGCCTATGAGAGTTCTCAGATTACCATAGCTGTTCCATGTTTGGATCCTGCAAAACCAGTTTTTCCACTTTTGGATCCATCCCAGAGGAACACAGGTTTCTGTTGTGACTTCATTCAGCTGGAATGCTTATTTTTTTTCTAGCTCAATCAAACTCCGTTTTTAATTCTACTTTTGCTGAGTAATAATTTCTATGAGACCTTTCTACTCCTTCTTCTCCAACAGTTTCAGGTACCACTGGCATTTGGTTGATCACTTCTTGATGTTTTATGCCTCTTTCAATGATACTTTTTTGATTCTCACCTCTTGGAGATCAGGAGCCACATCTGGATCTTTTCACAATTTTAGCGGCATGATGAGGGGTTTTTCCCTCTCAGTAGATTTTTGAGTCCCCTGCTGTGCAGAGGGCTCCTTCTCTTCTCCCCCTCCTCTCAAGTCTGTTCCAGTTTCTTCCTGATTCCACTTTTCCCCTTTGCTTGGCACTGATGGGGCTCTGCCTCCTCTCTGCCTCCTCTCCGCCTCCCTGAAGGAGGAGAGGGAGGTGGTAGGTGCTGGAAGGTGCCTATCCTCACCCCCAGCTCAGGTGGGTTTGGGCTTCGGGGAGGGCCAAAAGGAGCACATCCCCACTCCCAGGCTGCCCAGGGCAGATGGGGAGTTCTCACCCCTGGGGGGATTTAACAGCCCTGAGGATGTGGAACTTGGGGACAAGGTCGGGGTGGCCTTGGCAGTGCTGGACCCCACGACTTTTAGAGACGTTTTCCAACCTCTACAATTCCACGATTCTTGCAACACCACCTGATTTTTTTCATCCTAAATCAGCACATTGGACAGAGCGGAGCAAAGCTGGAACCGCCTGTTTGCACAACCCTTATTTTGGGTTAGTTTGGCCCTTTTTATTCTTAAAGGGGTATTGTTTGGGAGCTTTTTGATACGTGAGAAAAATATGGCTCGACTTGGACTAGAACAGGCTCCTCGATGCCTTCGGGGGTTCCATTCCTGGAGGGGAACAACTTCTCCGTTTTCCTTCGGCAGAGACTGTGTCAGGTTTCGGTTTTGCGCGTCTGGCCCCGTCGGGCTCTGCTGGCTGCTCCGCGCAGCCTCCCCCGTCTGGGGCCGGGCTGGGCAGGACCAGAGACTCCCGCTCAGGCTCCGAGGGTCCGGTCACTGAGGTCGGAGCCAGCCGGACCTCCCGCCGATCCCACCACAGCCACGGAGATCGTTTATGCCGACTTGGATCTCGATCCCGCGGACTGCTGCGGGAAGCGGCTTTCGCTCCCTGAGCCGGGCAGTGAGTGAGGGGGTGGGGGGCGGGGGGGGTGGCTTTCGGGGGGGCTGTGGAGGTGTAAAGTTCCGCGTGGTGCAGGAAAAGGAAGGGACTGGAGAGTGGGATCAATCTGAGGCGGTTTGGGATCACGGCAGTGGTTTTGGGTTTGAATTTCTTTGATGCTCCGGGCACCGCTTCACTCCACGGCTCAATTAAAGGAGATTAATTGCTCAGTTAATTCCTCCCCGGGATTCCTCACCCGGCATTTCTTCCCCCGGCATCCTCTGCTGGGATTCCGCCCCATGGGATTTCTCCCCTGCGATCCTCTCCCGGTTTTCTCCCCTGGGAATCCTCCCCCGGGGAATTTCCGGGATTCCGGGGTGTGGAGCTATTGTGGTCTCCTGTCACCTCTGTCCCCTGCAACTCTGGGTTGTTCCCGGTGGCACCGCGTGGCGCTTGGGGCCGGCTGGACCGGGAATCTCTTTCTCGGAGTGGCCGTGGTCAGGCTGGGCTGCTTGTGTGAATGCCGCCATGGGGACACGGGGACAGCTCTGACATCGGGGAGGGGTCCCGGGGAAGCTTGTGCGGGGGGAAAATCTCCTGCCTGGGGCACGGAGAAGGTTTGACACTCCCGGGCCGAGCTCAGGGTCACATAAAGCTAGGAAAAAACGAGCCCTGTGCTCAGCGGGACATGGCTCTTTTCACCTGCATCATCCCCAACCCCCCTCTCGGGCAGGCGAGAGGGAGACTCCAATGCCTGCTGGATCTTGGGGAGACCCACCAGAGAGGCAGGGTTGGGGTAAAATCCCCCTAAATAAACTGCTGCGAACTGTCCCCGTGGTGGGCAGGGCATGGTGAGCAGCCCCTCACCCTGGGGTCCGGCCCCTCTGGGCTGCACAGCTCGGGAGACACAGCTCGGGATGCAGGAGGCGGGGCGGAGGCTCCGGGGCTCTCGGGGTCCCCGGTGCGGTGGCACTCGAGATACGGTGCAGGTCGGAAGGACCATATCTTGTCACAAGCATCAAGCCACAATGAGAGGAGGGGGGAAACTCAGGAATGCTGAGCCCAGCCCCCAAAAGGAGACCAGCTGGGCAAGGTCCTCTCCTCTGCTCATCCTTCCTTCCCCTGCAGCTCTCCACCAGCAGCCGGAGAGCCCGGTAAGCTGCAAGATCGGGAGAACACAGAAGACAGCAACAGCACCCGGGAAAACGTCCTCTCTGAACTGAAGGAATTTCTCTGCCCGTCACAGCCACCAAGTCACAGCCCTGAGGCGTCTCCGCTCCAAAAACTCTCCCAAGATATTGTATCACGCCCAGACTGGAGCCCCAAGGGCAGCTCAGGGCGTCCCCGGGCAGCAAACGGGAATGAAACACTGGTGTTTCTCTGAGTGTGTGGGGGACGAGGTGGCTTCTCTGTGTCTTAACCCGGCATTTATCACGTTTTTCAGGGGCTGAGGGGTGCAGGACCTGCCCCCCGGGCTGCATGATGGACGAGACCAAGTGCTACAGGGTCTCCGATGGATACAGCCATTGGAACAAGAACCGGCTGGACTGCGGGAATCGGCGGAGGCTCGCTGCTGCCGCCGCCACGGGATGGGGATGAGCTGGTGAAGGGAACGATGGGGTTGGGAATGTGGGAAGGGCACGGGGCTGCCCGTGGGGACCTGGTGGTGCCCGGGGCCTGATAGCACCCGAGAAGGGCGAGAGGTTTTCCAGAGTCTTGGAATCAGCCTCCCCTAACGCCCCCCCGATGTCCAAGTCGCCCGGGGGCTTGTGGCAGAGCGTGGGGGACAAGGGTGGGGCTCAGTCCCGGCATGAGGACAGAGCCCGTTTTGGGGTGACCATCCATGGTTTGGCAGCGTCATCACTTCTCCCGAGCCAGGAATTCCTAAATGAAAGCCTGCAGAAACCCACACGGCATTTCTGGATCGGGCTTTCGGTACCTGTGGCCGGGATGGGCTGGATGTGGGTGAATGGCTCCCGCCTGGACCGGGACCGGTGAGCGCCGAGGGGAGCGCTGGGGGTCGGGCAGGGCACCCCCTTGTCTCCCAAGGGACCCCCCCCCCCCCATGGCTGACACGGCCTCCCTCCTGCACCTGCAGGTTCCAGCTGGGCCTCGGGGATTCTGTGGGATGATAAAAAGCAACTGCATCGTCCCTGACAACTGCGACTCGGATCCGCCCGTCCCTCGCTGCGGCTCTTGTAGTGACACGGAGAGGCCGAGACCCCTCGGTACGGCTCCGGAAGCCCTAACTCTCCCAGGCTGCAGCTCTTTTGGTGACATGGAGCGGCCGAGACCCCGCGGTGCTGCCCCGACCAAGGTCCCTCGGTGCAGCTCTTTTAGTAACTGGGCAGCGGCCACACCTGATGAGGTTCTTTTATAATTTTATATTCAAATCTCTATACTTTATTCCATTCAAACGTCGCATCCCACGCCCCTCCGGTGTGGCTCTTTCACCGCCATTCCTCTTCGCCGGTCTCTCGGTGCAGCGCTTCAGTGACACGGGCCGGCGGAGACGCCCCTCAGTGCGGCTGTTTTATTGTGTTTTATTCATTTCTCTGTGTTTTCTTAGGTTTCCACCTCGCCGTCCCGCGGAGCGACTCCTTCAGGGACCCCAGGGGCACAAACCCCTCGGGGCGGCTCCAGCAGGGCCCCGCCCGCCGCCGCTCCCAGAGACCTCCCCGCTGCTCCCCGGGAGTTGGACACCAAAGACCGCCCCGGCCCCCTCTTGTTTTTCTTGCTCCTGCCGGGATTCAGCCCCCGCCGCGGCCTGGATCCTTCTGCCGCCCATGTCCGGCACGAAGCCGCGGTGCCGCTGACGGGGCCGGAGCGCCGCTGCGAGGCGACTGCCCCGCGCCTCGGGACCGGGCCGAGTAGTGACCACACGGGTGGGGAGGGACCCCAGCTGGACAGGGCAAGGATTCCTGTCCCTGAGGGGGAAGCAGCGGCAGGAACTCCCAACCCTTCTCCCTCCCCCGCTGGGCTGAGCAGGGAGAGAGCTGAGGATAAAGTGAAGTCTGTGAAGCAGAAAGAGGTCGGGAGAAGGTACTTTTTCAAGATTTATTTTACTCCTCACTCTCCTGTTCTGATTTGCTTGGTCCCAAATTCAGTTCATTTTCCCACTTCGGGGCTGTTGTGCCGGTGATGGCGATCCCTGAGTGACCTCTCCCTGCCCTTCTCCCGACCCATCTCCCAGTCTTTAGGACTTGGATTTGTTTCAATTCAGTGGAATTAACGGTGATTTGGGGCAGCCGGAGCCAAGCAGATGAAAACCACAGTGGGCTTGAGAGGGACTGAACCAGGACAGGCGTTGGGGCTGCCCAGAAAGAAGAAGCAACTCTCACAACCAGAACTTTCGTGAGGTCTTTCTCAGGGAATTTTGTTGAATTTTTACATTCATCTTTACGAAGCAGAGTCACAAGTGGAGCTGAGCTTTCAACTTGAAATGAAGGAATCAAACGTGTGCGCTGAGACTTCTGTAAACTCAAGGTGTTGCTTGATACTCTGTACTTTATTTTTGGAAATATTATGCCCTTCATGAGCAACGTCTCTCCCAGCCCACTGGTTTCTGACTCAGACCCAGCTTGGAGATCGGAGTAGAAACCCGAAGTCCCAACATAATAAGGTCTGCCGGTTTTTTGGTTGGTTTTTTTTTTTTTCATAGTTATGTTATGCTATTTCATTTTGTTATATTATGTGTTCTATTTTACTTTTACTTTTTCTGGTTTTTTTTTCTTGTTTTTTTTTTTTTTTTTAAATTAAATAATGGCTTTTTGTCTATTTCTCCCACACACAGCCTTTGTTTCCCTCACGGAGGTTTGTGGTGAGGTGTTATCCCACTGATTCTCCTCTGGAAACCTACTAAATCAATTGAAATAATGATGAATTTTTGAACTCCTTCCACTGCTATTTCCCGAAAGTCCCAGCTGGATCCTGTCATGAGGAGCTGGGAGCTGGGAAGGGGCTTGGGGCTTAATTGGGGAGAAAAGTTGAATTGGGGTGAGAAAAGCTTTCATTCTGGGGAGAAAATATTAACGGAGGGGATTGAAATGAGAGGAAATTATTTTAATTGGGGAGAGAAAATGAACTCTGGGGAGGAGCCCCTCAGCCCTCAGCTGTGCCCCGAAGGTGCTGCCAGTGCTTCCCCTGCCCCGAAGCCCTGGGCTGGGGGCATGGAGCTGCTCCCCTAGAATGTCATGGGATAAAAACTCCATTAAAGCTTTTAGAGGGGTGCTCCGTGTTCCTTGGATGTACCACATTTCCCTCAGACATTCCATTTTCTTCGAACATTCCCTGATCTCTTGGGAGCGAAATTCCCTGTTCCTTGGACGTTCGACATTCCTTGAACGTTCCGTGTCCCTTGGCTCTTCCGTGTTCCCTGCCTGTGCCATCTTCCCCCAGTTTGTTCCAGCATTATCTTAGCCACTCCCAGCTGCTGTCAGTTGCACTCAGTATGCTTCCAGTTTCTCCCAGTAGCCCTCAGAGTGGTCCCAGTTGATCCCAATACGATCCCTGTTGCCCCAGTTTTGGTCCCAGTGCATTCTAATCCTGGTCCTGATCCTGGTGTATCCCACTGTTGCAGTCCCTCCCATCCGGTCCTACTCTGTCCCAGTCCCTTCCCGGCACCCGCTGCCGTTTCTCCTATCCTGTCGTCCCCCCCACCGGTGCCGCCGCCGGCCGCTCCCCCAAGATGCGGATGGGGTCGGGGGTTTCGTGCGGGGGTGCTTCTTCCTGGGCTGGGACTCGGCTTCCACCTGTGGGAGAAGGTGAGGGGAAGTCCCCGGGGGTCGTGTCCGCCCTCCCGGCAAGCCCCCATCCCGAGGTCACCCCCTTTTCACTCACACTGAGCTCCTGACCCAAATCCTGCTCCCCCCAAAGAGGGGCCTTGGGGAGCCTCCACTTTTCCTTGATCCTGGGACCCCCTGGAATCGCCATTCCTGAGCACTGCGGATCTGCAGTCTCCTGCATCTCCTTCCCCATTTCCAGGAGCCCCCTGCACCCCCTTATCCTGCACCCCCTTATCCTGCACCCCCTTATCCTGCACCAATACCCTCCTGCACACCATTTCCCAGGTATCCTCCTCTTGCCTCCCCTGGATCCCCTGTTTCCTTGACCCCGGGGACCCCAGGATCCCCGTTCCCGGCCAACCCGGGTCACCTCACCTCCAGGCCTCCCTTTCCTGGGAGACCCGTGCCTGGGAATGGGGCTTTACAGCCGCTCTGGGATCCGTAATCACCCAAAGGAAAGGGAAAGGGGAGAGAGAGAGGGAGAGAGAGAGAGAGAGAAGGAGATTCGGAATCAGGGATTGGAGTCACAGCGCCTAGTCCTGCTCCGTCGGGGATGGGGACGCGCGACCGCAGAAAAAAATGGTTCCCCGGATCCCAGTGCTTCCCCCGCTTTGGGCCGAACCCAGTGGGTTCCAGGAAGAGTTTGAGCGCAGGGCCCCGGGAGTTCAGCACCGCACGGCCCGGGGGTCCCGCCGTGGGTGGCCTTGGAGGGACCCAGGGGGATCCCAGGAGGGGATTCAGGTGAATTCATTCCCTGTAATTCCCCCGTCCCCTCCCCCCGCGCTCGCTCGGTCACGTTCGCGTCCACGCCTAGAAGCCTAAGCCGCCGGGATCTGCCCAGCGACTTGTGACGTCACGAAAGAATCGAACTGCTATTGGTGAGCAGAAAAGAGCGGCGCCAATCGCGGAGCCGGAGCCGGTTGTGGGGCGGGGCCAAAGCTGGGGGCAGGGCAGTAGCGGCGCAGCACTATGGCTCCAGCGCTGGGGCTGTGGGCGTTCCTGGGGAACCCGGGGTGGGCGGCGACAGATGAGTGGGACCCCCGGCACCGGGACTCTTTGATCGCCCATTCCGGAGCTCCGAGGACCCCTAAACCCCCATTCCTGGGCGCCGCGATCTCCCCGAAACCCCACTCCCGGCCATGGGTTCCACCCGGCACCCCCTTATCCGTCACCAGTAACCCCGGCACTCCCTTTCCCGGCCACCCTGCCTCTCCCAGGCCCCAGAGACCCCTTCTCCTTGACCCAGATACCCCCTAGGACCCTATTCCTGCCTTTCCCAGCACCCAGCATCACCTTTCCTCGACACTGAGGACACCCGAGACCCCTACACCCAGCTCTCCCAGGTTTTCCCACCCTATACTGGGAGTGACACTGGGGACCCTTGGAGCCCCCTTGCCTGGCTACAGGGACCCCCTTAACCCCACCCATCCCAGCTCCATCCACCCTCTGCCTTCCCTTTTCTTAATCTCTGTACTTCCAAACCCCGTTCCTGGCTCTCCCAGCTCTACCAGTTCACTTTTTCTTCAGTCATGGCACCCAGACCCCAAATCTCCGTGTCTTCCCAGTTCTCCACTCCCTGCATTACCTGCACGTGGCAGTGTCAGAACGAAGCCCGGGGTTCCCCCAGTTCCTGTCCATGGGGTCCCTGGATGGGGTCCCTGGATGGTATCCCCTTCGAGTGCTGCCACAGGGAGTGGGGCTCAGCAGAGCCACAGAGGTTGGGGATCGCATCCGGAGCTGAGCTGGGGTATTGGGATATCCAAAGGCAGCAAAACAAGTGGCACCAGCATGGGGCCAGCAGGGAGTTGGGGATGCTGCAGGACTGGTAGGACCAGAGTGGGGCTGAGTGGGGGGAGCTGGGGGTGGGGGGAAATCTGTGCAGCTGGGATGGCAACTGTGGGACTGGAATGGAGATCCATGGGTGTGGAGAGATGGCTCGAGGAGCAAGACTGTGAGATGCTGGATGCTCTGCTTTTGCAGAAGCTGCTACAAAGCACAGAGTAGGCATTGTGCAAGCAAAACCTTGAGAGAAAGCTGCAAGGACAGAATCCTTGGTAGTTTTGGGAAAGTACCGAACTTATGAAAGAAGAATTGTAGTCAAAAGAATACAGAACATCAAGATTAGGGGACCATGAACTAGGAGGGGACAAGCAATGTAGCTGTATGCAACTAACCAATAATCGTATGGCAAGTAGTTTTACTAACCAATGATATTATGACATGTAAAACCTGTAGCCTTCTGAGAAAATGTACTTAAGTCCGTGAACATAGAGAAATATTTTGGAATAAAGCTTGTATTGATCACATTGATTCTGGATTGCTTATTCTCCTCGTCGATTGCAGTGCGGAGCCCTCAATGGGATTTTCTTAAATGGGGTCGGTCCGACCACCTTCAGAGAATTAAAAGGGTAAAGGTGGCTTTACCCGCACTGCAACACATGGGGCTGGGCCACGATCTGGGGCACTGGGATGTGGATCCATGTGGATCTAAGGGGCTGAAATGAGGCTGTGTGAGTCTCCATCAGGCTCTGGGACTCTGTAGGGCGGGACACAATTCCATGGGTCTCCCTGGATCCAATCCACCCCCCAGGTCTCCACATGCTGCA
Source organism: Acanthiza pusilla (assembly GCA_036630365.1). Lineage (NCBI taxonomy): Eukaryota > Metazoa > Chordata > Aves > Passeriformes > Acanthizidae > Acanthiza > Acanthiza pusilla. The sequence continues at coordinate 145,572 of JAXCHO010000128.1, forward strand.
GGTTTCTGGTTGTGACCTCCTGTCCGATGGAAGCATCCATGGATCTGATCAGCACAGCTACCGTGGGTGGGAATTCCTCTCCTTTGAACTGGGTTCTGGGAGGTATGTGGTGGCTGATGGCACTGCCCAGGTCACCCAGATGCACTGGCAAAATAATGAGCTCAAGGCTGAGGAAGTAACAAACAACCTGTGTGGGATATCTTTGGAAATATGCCTGATACAGGCAGGAGGTGCTGGAGCATGAAGGTGAGGAGGGCAGAATTCCCATGGGAATAAGGGATTTGAGAACATGGGATTTCAGAGGGCAGAATTTGGGAATATGGGAATTCCCATGGAAATTCCATGGATGAATCTCAACCATCACATTCCCATGGGACATCCATAGATGAATCCCACTGCTGTCCCATTCCCTTGTGAAATCTGTAGATGGATTTCACCCACATCCCATTCCCATGACAGCTACCAGGGGAGGTTGGTAGGCAGAAACATCCACACCTGGGAGCAGCTTGGGCACTTCAGCAGTGATTTGGGCACTTTGAGGGGTGACCCAAATGGGGAGATCCACGCCAGTGACTGGGACAGACAACCAGAAACTGTGAAAAACAGATTGGCTCAGGTGGAAATATTCTGCTGCCACAACTATGAGACTGTGGCTTTGTGTGCCCGGCCCCATCCACAGAAGGGGCTGGATGGATAACCAGGGGAACTCCAGGCCTGTCAGCCTGACCTCAGTGCCTGGCAAGGTTATGGAACAGATCATCATGAGTGCCGTCACACGGCACTTACATGGTCGCTGAGGGATCAGACCCAGCCAGCCTGGATTTAGGAGGGGCAGGTCCTTCCTGATCAACCTGATCTCCTTTTATGACCAGGTGACCCACCTGTGAAGGCAGGGAAGGCTGTTCATGTGTCTACCTGGGCTTGAGCAAAGCCTTTGACAATGTCTCCCAGAGCACCCTCCTGGAAAGGCTGGCAGCCCATGGCTTGGACAGGTTCCCTCTTCTCTGGGTTAAGAGCTGGCTGGAGGGTGGGCCTAGGGAGTGGTGGGAATGGTGCTGCATCCAGGTTGTGTCCAGTCACTGTTGGTGTCTCCCAGGGATCAATGTTGGGCCCAGTCCTGTATAAAATATTTACTGATGATCTGGGTGACGGGATCGAGTTTACCATTAACAAATTTGCAAGTGACACCAAGTTGTGTGCGAGTGTGGATCTGCTGGAGGTTAGGAAGACTGCAGAGAAACCTGCACAGGCTGGATCCAGGGGCTGAGTTTAACAATATGAGGTTTAACAAGGCCAGGTGCTGGGTGCTGCACTTTGACCACAACAACCCCGGCAGCAGTACAGGCTGGGGACAGAGTGGCTGGACAGCAGCAAGGCAGAAAGGGACCTCGTGGGACTGATTGATGGCAGGCTGGACATGAGCCAGCACTGTGTTCTTGTGGCCATGAAGGCCAATGACATCTGGCCTGCGTCAGGAATAGTGTGGCCAGCAGGACCAGAGCAGTGATTCATCCCCTGTACTTGGCACTGGTGAGGCTGCACCTCGAGTGCTGTGTCCAGTTTTGGGCCCCCCAACATAGGGGGTTAGGGTTAGGGTTAGGGTTAGGGTTAGGGTTAGGGGGTTAGGGGTTAGGGTTAGGGGTTAGGGTTAGGGGTTAGGGTTAGGGTTAGGGTTAGGGTTAGGGTTAGGGTTAGGGGGTTAGGGTTAGGGGGTTAGGGGGTTAGGGTTAGGGTTAGGGTTAGGGTTAGGGTTAGGGTTAGGGTTAGGGTTAGGGTTAGGGTTAGGGTTAGGGTTAGGGTTAGGGTTAGGGTTAGGGTTAGGGTTAGGGTTAGGGTTAGGGTTAGGGTTAGGGTTAGGGTTAGGGTTAGGGTTAGGGTTAGGGTTAGGGTTAGGGTTAGGGTTAGGGTTAGGGTTAGGGTTAGGGTTAG